>JZKD02S1615328.1:44833-56807 GCA_000966675.3 Picea glauca | reverse complement strand
AAAAAAAAAAAAAAAAAAATTAGGCCTTTCACATTGTAATAAACTTAAAAAAAAAACATTGAATATAAAAACTAATTTAAAAAAAGATTATTTTTTTTTTACCCATATGTAAAAAAAATTGACCCATGGACTTATTGGGCTTATTCCAGCTTGGTCGCCGAGGGCCAGCCCTGTGGCCAAGATGTGGGTGTGACCATGACTTGGTCATGGGGGACCAACCTTGTGGCCAAGATGTGGGAATGCCCACAAGTTGGCCCTCCACAACCAAGTAACGGTCCCAGGGACTGTGACTTGACCGCAGGGGGCCAGCCCTATGGCCAAGACATGTGCATGCCCATGGGTTGGCCACAGGGCTGATCGGGCTAGGGCGATACCGGGCATTTCCCCAGCCCCCCTATGACCAAACTATTGGCGCGCCCGGGGCTTGGTCGTGGGGGGGCTGGGGCGATTCCCAACATAGGGAGGGTGAGCATTTGTATCATTCTATGTTCTCAGAGAGAAGGAATGGATTCGTCAGATAAAGAATATTTTATTTCTGAGACATCAACAAATTGTTCGCATACCTCTTCTGTTGGGACTAGGAAATGACATAGGAAGGTTTGTAATGAAAATTAGGAGTCGTATTTTTCAGCTAGTCATAATTTTGATCATAGCACACACAATTTTATTCAACATGTTCCTCATGAAATTCCTAAATCATAGGACTTTGAAGGCACCGATGATGAAGAGGAGGAATATGGTGGTGATAAATCTAGTCAATGGTTTAATAGTAATGAAAATAATCAAAATGTAGGTCAAAGTGGATAATATGATCAATGTTTAAATGATTGGGATGAAAATTTTCCTCCAAGTGAGGAGTTTCAAGGTACCAATGAAGGTTTCCAAGGAACCAATGAAAATGATGGAGAAATTCCCTCAATTGGAAATTTTAAAAGCAATGAAGATGATTATGAAAATGATGGGCACTTTTTCCCTAGTGGGGAATTTAAAGACAATAATGTTGGTGATTATGAATTTCCTCCAAGTGAGGATTTTGAAGGTATTGATGAAGAGTTTCCTCCAAGTGAGTATTTCCAAGGCACGAATGAGGATGTAGAAGAATTCCCCCCAAGTGGGGATTTTAAAAGTAATGATGACGATTATGGCAATGCTGGACAATCTTTCTCAAATGAGGAATTTAAAAGAAACAATGTTGGTGTTGATGATTTCCCTCCAAGTGAGGATTTTCAAGGTAGAAATGAGGATAATGAATATTTTCCTCCAAGTGAGGATTTTCAAGCCAGTAATGAGGATGATGAAGAATCTCTCTCAAGTGTCGACTTTCAAAGTAGTGAATATGATTATTCCATTGGTGGTCACTCTTTCTCGAGTGATAAATTAAAAAGAAACAATTTTGATGTTGATTTTCCTCCAAGTGAAGATTTTCAAGATATTGATGAAGGTTTTCAAGGCACTAAGAAAGATGGTGAAAATTTTCACTCAAGTGGGGATTTTGAAAGCAATGAAGATGATTATGTCAATGGTGGACACAATGTTGATGATGATTTTCCTCCAAATGATTATGTTGATGATGATGTTCTCAATCATTCAGCTGCAACAAATGAAAGTGATCGACATTATCTAGTTTCGTCTTCTGACAATGTTTTGCTTGATACTCCTAGTGGTGATAAGGAAAATCCTTCTAGTGAAGATGATGAAATAGTGGAGACATTGCAAAGAAACATTGTGTCTAGGACTAGGATTAGACCTTTTTATATCAATCCAAATTATTCTAGTTATACAAGGTCTAGGAAATAATTTCTCACTAAATCAATTTCCATAAGTGAATTGATTTCAAGTGAATGTTGTCAAAAGAATTGTTTGAAAATCATGGACTACATGTATGCCTTGAAAAAAAGGAAGACATATTTGTCAATGAATAAGAGCATGCAAAATTCATATTTGATGGGGTGCATGATATCCACCAATACAAGATATGATTATCACATTGAGAATATTTTACTTTGCAGAAAGGATTTCAAAACAATTCACTCAATTGATAATCTTCGTCTATCAAGAATCCAGACAAGGTTGGAAAAAGATCCATCATTTTATTCAAAGGTACATCATGGACGAGAGAGTGGGCCATTCACAAATACTACATTGTCATGGATGCACAATTTTTTTTCCAAACATGGAAAGTGTATGCCAGATAGAGACACAATACATATTCCAGATAATTTTTCAAGGAGGGAAATATACAACTTGTACAAAGGATATGTTGAAGGTGTTGAAGGAAATGGTAATTTTATTACATATGCATATTTTACAAGAATATGGAAGAACCAATTCAACAATGTATGTATTCCTAAGAAGTCAAGGATGGGGATTTGTAATATATCTGCTACTCTTAAATCAAGAAGAGATAAATATGAAGGGGCAGGAAGAGGTATGTATTTACTATTTTTTTTTGAAATTGAATAGTTATCAACTATGAAAATGTATGATCAATATTTTCATTTTATGTTATGTGAAGATTCCATAGTCAAAGAACTTCAAGAACATCTGAATCAACAATCAAGTGAAAGAAAAAAGTTTTACAAACATTAGAAGAAGTGTACCACATTTTGTCCATACACACAAAAATTTACAGGAAGAGAATTTCATTCAGTTTCACTTGGTTGGTTGTATGGTTTTCAATGGAAAAATGGTCTAAGGGGTTTACTTTATAGCTCCAAATATTCATAATGATGCAAATCTAACCATCACCATAATTCATCATGTGCTCACTCACTAGTCTGGAAATATTCTTCAAGTTCTCTATCTACAATTGGACAACACTAGTCGTGAAAATAAAAATCAAATTGTGTTTGGATATCTAAGCATGCTTGTTGAAATGAGAATCTTTCAAAAGGTGAAAGTTGGTCTCGTTCTTGTTGGACACACTCATGATCATATTCATCAAATGTTCAGTCTTTTTTCAATAACATTAAAGAGGAAAAATGTTGGAAGTCTACCATCATTGATTGAATGTATTAAGAAAGAATACATTCTAGAGCCTGTTTTCATATATTAGAAGAAACTATTGACATGCGAAGATTTATTCAATGATCGCATCGTGAAGAAAAATGTATTGAGCAGCTTAATGACATTAGCTTCCAACATCAATTTTGTTCAAAAACATTGATGGGAAAACACTTATATGGGGAAAGCAGTATTCAACTACTACAGAATGGGGGCCTTCATCAGGTTTATCATTTTTTAAGTTCATTCTAGATCATCCAATTTTTGCATCAAAGTTATTATTTTTAAAATCAATTGCTGAAATCCATAATGCACGGAAGCGTAATAGAGATGTAGATTATTCTGAATGCCTGGAAGAAATTAAAAAGTCCATTAATGATACATATGAGTACTTTGATGTTGTTTATTCCTTTTGGTCAGAGTCTTTTTTCAATAGTCCAAGTGACATAATTTCAAGCTTAAAAAATGAAGATACAATGTTGAGGAATTATTTATAAGAAACATAAATAATTTTGGTTGGCATATTCTATTAAGAAACAAACAAACAAACAAACAAACAAACATTGTTGAGGTTCAACAAGAATCTCATGGTGCTATTGAGTTGACACAAGAAGAGGAAAGAGAAATGTATATTAGTTCTCAAAGGTCACGTGCACAATGTAAAGCCATGGAAGACCTTTACATGGGTTCAATACAATATATTAAGGAGGGTACCTTGATTGCAGTTTTAGCGAATGAAGATCCACATGGTTATCCATTATGGATAGGAAATGTTATAAAGATTGAGAAAGAAAATGACGATGTTATTGCAATTGAAGTGCATTGGTATGCAACAAGTACACACCCATTCAATGGTGTGTACATGCCAGAGATGGTGGTTGAGAAACATGTCAATAGAAATAAAAAAAGAAAAGGTCAAAATAGAACTCGTCGTCACACTGACCTCTTAAAATTAGATGATGTTGGCATCCTTGTTTATGACTTCAATTTGACAAAGAGAGGAACTCTTTTCTCCAAGACAACAAAGATTATCAAGAGGTTGTTGCCACAAGAAATAAATGAAAGATGAGAGTCTATTGAACCTAGTTGTAGATCTAAAAGACAGTTGACATCTGAAATGTTGGGCATGCATGTAGACTCAGATGTTGCATTTATCGAAAATAGAGAAGAGTATGGATCATCTACATATTCATCCAAACATTCATCTAAAGACAATGTAGACTCTGATGGTATTTCAGAAACCATGAGTCAATCTGAATAAGTGTATGAAACATTTTATGCATTTTTTATCCATATTATGTTTGTATGGTAACTAGAAATGAACATTGAACTTACATATGATCTTACATGAAGTTGTGAATCTTTTTTTATGTTTTATGAATGATATGTGTTTTTTTTTTTTTTGCTAGTTTGACTGTGACCTGCGGGACTAGCCTATGGTTGAGAAACCATGACTCAAGGGCATCTAAGCCATCAAAATAACTCGGGGATCATACCCGACCTGAGCCACACCAACCCTTAACATGGCTGGATTTTTTGTCCTTGCAGGTTTCGAACCAGTGACTTTAACATCACGGAGTGCCTTAACAACACACTCCCTCACCGACTACCCTACACCTCGGGGACATGAATGATATGTTTTTTATTATGGATAATATAATAAAATTTCTTAGCCCATATGTTTTGAATATGGACAATATAACAATACTTTTAAGAAATTATTTATGTTTCATTCAATGTAACTTGTATTCACTTTTTTATTATTATAAGTAAAAAAATTATTAAAAAGTGACGTTGAATTTTTAAAGTATATTGTGATATTTTCATGGCATTATGTATTACCTTTTTCTTTGCGTGATAATAATATTTAAAAAGTAAACATTTAGGGGTTTATTTTATGATTTTGTTTACAGTAATGATGAGTTCTTTTACCACATTATAAAAATGTGTCATTTTCATACCCCAATTTTAGAATGGGTGCCACCGGTAGTAGTATTTTTCAATTTGATGGTTGATTTTGAGGTTTTGGTTTTAATGGTACCAAGTGATAAAATTACGATTTCAAATGATCTCAAATTTTAACGTTTTAAAAAGAAAGAAAAAAATTGAAAACATATTTTTTTTAGGTGTTGATTTTAAGGTTTTTCTGAGCTACTGTCTAAGTTTTGAAGGCCATGTTTGAAAAATGTTGTAATTTTGACCCTGTTTAAAAAAATGGTGCTACCGGTAGCACCACTTTTTTATTTGGGGGTTGATTTTGATGTTTTTTATGCAAAAATATGGGTTTTTTGCGCCAAAGTTCTCATTTTGAGGTCACAGTTCTCATTAAGTCAGTAACTATGTTTGATATCTAATATTTCATTTCCATTGGGAAATGAGGCAAGATTTAAAGTCCATATAAATATGTTATGTTCTCCTCTACCAAAAGATCCATTTCTTTCCTCTACCAAAAGATCCATTTCTTTCTGTGTTGCTCCACTTGGGGTCACAAATCCCTTACTTTGTTTTGGTAAGCTCTGAGGTTATGGTGTTTGGACCCTCCTATAAGAAATATTTTCTAGTCAGTTTATCACCAGCTCTAAATCACCTTACACCTACATTTGATGTCCATTATTGTTGCTTGGTTCATATGTGACTTCGTAATCAACAACATTGTTAGTACAAGCTCGAGTCGGTAAGAAAATATTTTGGCTCCTTCTGATGGGGATTGAAAATGCCAACTCCTGCACTATTTTTTCATCTGGCTCCGTCATTCCCACAAATATGGTTCATTTCAATAACACTATTCATATTTAACCTAGGAGAAGTGAAGAAAAATGGAAAACAATTGAAAGAACAATGAACACAAGAATATTCTCATGATTTGTCTTTATTTAAGGGTTTTTTAGTGTAACTTTGAGTGAAACCTTTAAATTTCTCTTATCTTCCTTATCTTAACTTCCACTCGCTTAATGGGGGGCGTTGATATTGTTCATCTATGCATGAGATTGAATTCATCTCTATTGAAGCACCTATGAAGCCCCATATGAAGGGAACTACGAAAAAAAAGGATTTGTAGAAAAAGTATGACTAGAAGAAGATTGGAAAGCCCTTTGATAGCAAGGAGAGGGCTTGATCGAAGGAACTGATGGAGGTCACAAGGAGTCATGTACCGAGGGCTTCACCAGTAAATGGTAAAACTTCGTCCTATAAGTAGGTAAATGTGGTATGCGAAGCTCTCCCTACCACATAAAAACCTCGTTCCAACGGTTTTCTTGCCTGAACCACAGTGGAATTGTGTAAGATGCCTTGATGACCTTTTAGCATTTTCTCCTTTAATCAGTTCGAAAGTAAAGGCTAAAAAAAAAATCCGTGGATTCTTTGCTCTGAGATACTAATTCCGTAGAAGATTTCTCTGCATCATTCCAACAAAATTTAAATTAAGGACCATTGAGATGATTGGTATATATTTACCTCATTTGGCCTTCCTCATTTCTTACTAGCAAACAATATTAAATTACCAAATCACCACATTATTTGGAAATTCAAATAGCACGATTAAAAACTCTAGTGTAAGTGGCTACAAGATTTTTTGATGTTGTTGATTTCTGATCATATAAAGCTTCCTTTCAGTAGCTTAGCAAACCAAAAGAAGAAAACTTACTGTGTATGCATATGGTTATGTGGGGATACAATATTGTGCATAGAGACATGTTAAAGAACACGCTAAAGCACATACACAACGTATACAAGAGCAAGCTAAGACACATACACGACTTATAAAATAATTATTTAATGTTTTAAAACTCATGTATTGTTTTATTTATTTTTAACCAAGAAAATTTTTTTCTTAAAATTTTTTATATTTGAAGTGTGAATTGAATCAATAAATCATGAAATTTAAGTTTAATTATTTCTTATAAATAAAATCTATAATTAAAATGAATAAAAAGTTTATAATTTATCCAATACATGTTATCTTTGTACCACAAATTATTATAAATTTCTTAATTTTTTTTTTCCTTTTAAAAATTCTTAAACAAAAAAAATTTCTATTAAAATATTACAAATGGAAAATGCACTTATGAATGATCATAGGACAAACCATTAATAACAAACCATTAATATTGATGGAAGCTAACCACAATAAGACCAATGGAGCAAAATAACCACTCACATACAAGAATAGATACACATACAAGAATAGATACACATGAACCTTGAAACATATAAATGGAAAGCTTCATTATTTAAAACGATGTACCTTCCTTTCTTGCATAGTAAGTTACATGTTTCATTTTTTTTTTTAAATCTTTCAAGTTGGATTAGAAGACTGATATTAATACACAACTCAATAGATATACATGAACCTTCAAACATATAAATGGAAAGCTTCATTATTTATAACGGTGTACCTTCCTTTCTTACACAGTAAGTAATATTACTCAATCGAATCAAATCACTGGGATACAAATTACACAGTTTTGGTTTTAAGAGATAAAAATCCGAAATTTAACAATTACAACAATCTCCTAACAACAATTACAACAATCTCCTAAAGACAGAAACTTGCTGCTCAACAACTCAACTTGTTTATGTAATTTTCCTTATGATCAATTCTATTTAATTTGCTATCCATTTATAAAACTCTAATAAACATTATACCTTATAAATTATTCAATTAAAACCCCTTAACAGGTTTTAAAGAACCTTTCATACTTTACAATGAAAAAAATCAATAATAATTATACTCAAAACATTAAAGGGGTATTCCTCTAATTGCTTAGCCTACCCCACTATCACTTGGAGACCATTCTTAATACAGGCGATAAGCGTATGATTGCTTAGCTTCTCTCTTAAATTAATATTAATATTAACATGTTACGGGTTCAATGACATCCCATTGGTGAGAGGTTTTTTTCTTTGTTTTAAAAATAATTTCAGAACCTTTTCAATTCCCATGGATGTTGATTTTTCCCTTAAAAATTGATTTTTATTGATTTTTTTTAATTATTGTATAAAATTATATATTTATTTATACACAATTTTTAAACTACCAATCAAATTGTCAACAATATATACCATATATAACTATCATATTATACAAATAAATAAATAATATTATTATTTGTATTTTTAATTTAATATATATTATTATTATTTTTTAATCTAATATATTTCATATTTTAAATATTAATTTTTTTTAATAAAATGAAAAAAACTATATTATTAAAATCATTACATTTTGAATTAAAAATAAAAATGTATTTATTTATATTCATATATGCGTGGGAAGAGTACAATATTGTGGTTGAACTTAAACCAATCAATCATGCTATGTAGTAAAGATGTTAAAGCTATTAAAGTTTAAAAGGTGTCATTAAACTAGAGATAGGTATAAGGCAATGAAGTTGGTTAACTTTTTAAAATATGTTATTAAAAGATTTCAATGCACTCTCATTAATTCTTTTTAGTTAAAAAAATTTAAAAATCATTGAATTTTTATTTTAAATAATTTATAAGACTGCTTGGTTATAAAGAAAATGAAATTCTAATTAAATAAAATATTATAAATATAAATTTTAATTTTTATAGTGTAAGCATAAGTTCACATGTATTGATGGAGAAAAAATCTCCTAATTCTATGCATTGATAGTGAAAGGCTTTTCATTTTACATGTTGATAGTAAGTTTAGATGTCACAAAGATTATAAACTAAATTTATATAAAATATTTGTTTTTAAACAAATGTAATAAGATTAAGATGGAAATTTTAAATATAAACAAATTCTTATTATAATATGTGGATTATAAAATAATATTTTTCAAAATTTTATTTAATTTTAAATTAAATTAAATAATTAAATATTTAATCAAATTTTAATTTGATATTTTAAATTCAAATATTTTTTTTAAACAAATTTAATAAGATTAAGATGCAAATTTTAAATATAAACAAATTCTTATTATAAATTTTATTGTGTGAATTATAAAACAATATTTTTTAAAATTTTATTTAATTTTAAATTAAATTAGATAATTAAATATTTAATCAAATATTCAAAGTAACATATTTTTAATTTTATGTTTTAAATTATCTGTATTGATTCAATAAATATTTCAAATTAATAAATTTTGAAAAAAACTATTAAATTATGTATATATTTCGAGTTATGTGTATTGTAAGCTCTTTTGGATGTCCCCCATAATTGAAGTAAGAGAGATTCCAATTATATCGTAAATAAATTTTGAAAAAAAAACTATTAAATTAGGTATATAACTGTATCTCTAAAATTTTATTTAATTTTAAATTGATTCAAATAATTAAATATTCAATCAAAATTCTTTATTAATAAATTTAAAAAATTAAAAAACTACAAAATTGTGTATATATTTTAAGTTATTTGTATTAATGTAGTATTTGTTGTAGAATTATTTTAACAAATTTAGTTGGGACTATTATCACATAGTTTGTAGTTTGGGCAAAGTTCAACTCAAGCCACAAATGTGTGACATAAGTGGGAACAACTATCACTGTTACCTCAATAGATGTCTTCTTTGTTTTAGTGAATGATAAATCCAACAAATGTAACAGTTCTAGTAGAATATATGCTTAGGGATTATTAAGCAAAATTAATTAGGTGATTAATTGTCTTAACATGGTTTTAATTAAACAAAGATTGGCATAATAATATTAATTAAATATTTATTAGTTAATTAATTGTTATAATTTTGATTAATTAATTAATTAATTAAATTAATTACCTATCACATTGAATGAACAGGGTAATAAATTTAATAGGGTTAATAAATTATATTGTTTAAATTAAAGATTACGTATACAGAGGGGATAAGGGGCAATAATAAATGGATAAGGAACATTAATAAGTGGATAAGGGGCATTAACTAGGTGGATAAGGTAATAAATGTGTAGGTAAAGAATTAAATGAGGAGAAAGGGCGGTGAAAGGGGGATATGAGCGGAAGAGGGTTGACGGAATATGGGGATCATTCGACTTGGATTTTGGGGGGAGGACTCTCTTGATTTCGAGAATTGGCTGGAGAGAGTTTGAGTTGGGGAGTCGGGCAAAGGATCAGCACAGGGGGCACCGGTTTGCTAGAGGTTTTGGGCACAGGGGCCAGGATATCCATATGGTATCCTGGAGCTAGGAAGCTATCCTAGTTGGCAGGGTGGAAACTCGGTTTGGGCAGAGTTGGTTTGTGGATTCAAGCTGGGCAAGGTAGCAGCAGGAAGGTCAACAAGACAAACGGAAGGTTAGCATCAGACTAAGGTATTTTAATTTACGTATTTGTTTTATGCAATTTAAGGAATATGATGTGTTATGAGGCTGTCAGTAAGATATTATGTTTAGTTCAATAAATTTTATATGTTTTGGTGATTAATTTATTTGTGCAATTGAAATGATTTATATCAAAATTTGTATTTACAGTCACTACAAATGGTATCAGAGCCATGGTTCAAAATCTGGAACCAAGGGCCTACCTACCTACCTACCCGCCTACCCGATTTAGTAATGGAATTGTACCCACCCAAAAATTTGATAAATTTGGGCATGAGGGCCAAGTTCCAGCTCCAAGTCCCAGTGCCACCTCCACCTAACCTGTAAGCCAAGTATACATTTTGATTTTAGTATATACACAAATCTATATATAATATATAAACAATATGCCTGGAAAAAAAAAAAAAACGAGATTTGTTTAATATTATACGTATTTAAAGTGTTAAATAAATTTTGGGCACTTGGCTCAATTAAACAAACAATATATATAAATATAAAAAAAAAAATTAGAGTATAAACTACATTACTAAAAGAAATATAAAAACAAATAGAGTATAAACTACATTACTAAAAGAAAACAAATAAAAATAAAGAAGACATTCCTAATCTAATAAAGAAGACGTATTTATAGATGGAGGAGAACATGTCCAGAAGACAAGTAAACTTCCAGATAAAACTCAGTTTAAAATTCATAACTGATAGATGTCGAGTGGCCAATACACATTGTCAGAACCCCAGAAATTAAACGAGAAGAATTATGCATCATGGACCATCTTAATGGAGAACATATTGTCAGATAAAAAAAAAAAATAGGGTTTGAAATGGCACAAAAACAAAACCTGTCGGAGGTCAAGATGCACAGCAAAATTCGAACGTTCACCTGGAGACAAGGAAATTGCAAGGAAATAACCAAAATCAGAGTCGAACTTCCTTACTTCAACGAAAGCTACACCCAAAGGTATACCATTTCTGTAAAATGAAATTTCACTAGCATCCAAGTTAATGCAGCATCCTATAACATCTCCAACAACCCACAACTGCCCATAAGGTTGGGAATCTTTGTTCCACTTCTTCATTCGTCTTCCACCATAAGCATATGAATCCTCATCATCTCCAACACCTTCATGGCGAGTAAACGGACATGTAACAGTGGCCTAGCCGAGTTGTTGAATCCCAACAGTCTCCAAAGTTACTTCATACATCCATTTTCCTTTTGACACACAAGCATTTCCCCGAGCACTGTTGAACATCGCCTGGCTGAAGGGGATTAACCCACGACAGCTGGAGCAGACCAGGAACACACAAGTCGACACATAAACCATGTGAAGCTCAGCGCCAAGCCTGATACATTTCCACATTTCTCATCACTCGCAGGAACCACAGAACCGAACCCTACACAATCAGTCAATCAGTGGGTCGGCGTGCGTTGGACGGTCAACAACACTGGGCACTGCATGGGATTGCTTTCGAAGAAAGAAACCCAAAGTCGCGCGCAATCATAGTATTAAAAACCATAATACATAAACCATATGATATGTATTATAACAAATCGCGCCAAGGAAGACAGAAACCCTAGAAAAAAAAAGAATTGCAGTCAATTAGTGTGTCGAACGCGGCCTCTGGTTTAAGAACACCACTCTCGCATTGTTGGTGATATATGTCTTTACCAGAGAACAATCTATTAACTTCTGCA
>JZKD02S1615328.1:22908-42686 GCA_000966675.3 Picea glauca | reverse complement strand
CAGTAATCCAACAATTGGTATCAGAGCGGGTTCCTTCGAAAATCAATTTAACCACTGAAAGGTAGATCATGGAGAGAAACAACATGTATAAAAATGGAATACCACAGTTTGATGGACATAAGTATGCATTTTGGAGCAGAAGGATGAAAACATATATACAGGCACATGGATTTGAAATTTGGCAATTAGTTGTAGATGGATACAAAGAACCAACAGTTCTGTCAACAAATGAAAGAGCAATAAAACCTGGGCAAAATAATTCCAAAGACAAAAATTCACTTTTGAATGGTCTTTGTGAATCAGTATACACCAAAGTTATATATTGTAAATCCGCTAAAGAGATTTGGGACAAGCTTCAAAATATTTATGAAGAAGATTCGAAAGTCAAAGAAGTAAAGCTTCAAACTTACAGAGGTCAGTTCGAACAACTAAAGATGAAGGAAGATGAGAATATTGCATCTAACTTCTTACAAGTCGATGAAACAACAAATGCAATCATAGGATAGGGAGAAAAAATCAAGGAATTTGTAATTGTTCAAAGGGTACTAAGATATCTTCCTATGAGATTTGATTCTAAGATATCAACACTAGAAGAAAGAACAGATCTAGAATCAATAAGCATGGACGAACTACATGGATTCTTCACAGCATATGAAATGAGAACTAAACAAGAAAATCCAGATATAAAATAAACAACTTTCAAAGCATCCAAAAGTCCAAAGCAAAAGGGAAAACAAAAAGAAAAATAACATAGCAGCAACAACAATGACATCTTGGAAGATGACGAAGAAATGACCAACTTTGTCAGAAGATTGAACAAGGGAACCAACATCATATATAAAGGTAAGGTTCCATTGATTTTTTTTAATTGTAATGGTATTGTTCATTTTGCTAACAAATGTCCTCATAAGAAAAATAAGAGGAATGATGAAGATTACTCAAATAAAAAACAAACATATAAAGACAAAATAACCACAAAGTAAGATTTCAAGAAAAGCTTATGCACCAAATAAGACATCTCCTCATCAGATGAAGATGAAGTCAGTGATAGTGAGACAGAAATAGTTCTATTCATGGCAGTAGAAGACTCTGATAAAGAAGACACCGAAGAAGAATATGAAGAGGTAGAAATTGATTATCGAGAAGAATTGTTGTGTGTTGTAGAAGTTATAAGAAGAGAAAAGAAGAAAAACAAGAAGCTACAAGCAAAACTAGACAAGAAAAAAGACACTCAAGAACTAGAACAAATGATCACAAATTTGAAGGTTCAAATAGAAGAAGATAAAAGAATTGAAGAAGCACTCAAAGAACAACTAGAATAAAGAGACATGATCATTGGAAATTTGGAAGAAGTGATTGTCACATTAAGAAAGGATCATAAAAATAAAAATATGCAGAACAACTCAAAAGTTTTGGATGACATTATCAGCAGTCAAAAGCCTCATCATGACAAGTCCATACTTGGATACAATCAGATAGAAAAGGGATCAAGCTCCAAAAAAACAGAACAAGAAACATATCCAAAAATCTACGGGGATACTCCTCCCACCGAGAAGATTCAAATTTCAGAATCAACAACCGATAGAAACAGATAGACGTCATTAAGAAGAAGGATTCATAAAAGTAAATCCTTTCAGAAGATCTTCAACTCCTAGGTATCAAACTATATTTTTTTGTTTATGTTATGCATGTAATAATTTTGGACATAAAACTATGAATTGAAGAGCTAACAACAGGAACATAAACAACTTTGAAAGTCATACACAAAAGGGTTATCCAAGAAGGCCTAATGAAACAGAGAGAATAAGTTACAACAGGTTTGAATCATTAATCATTGAAGTGGAATGCTACAAGTGTAACAACTTTGGACACATGGCCAAATATTGCAGAACGACAGTCCCTCCTAGAGAACCACAACAAAACAACAACAATCAAAGATATGAACTTCAGAAGAGGACATGGATAAGAAAGCAGAATTAGTATAGTAATGAAGAATGCACACCCACTCTACAAGATAAGTAGGAGAAATGTGGTTGGTATGTTGAAAGTGGTTGTTCAAAACACATGACAGGTGATAAAGATAGGTTTCTTACATTAAGAAAGGAAATAGATGGATCAGTCTCCTTCGAAAATGATGATTCAAGTAAATTTTTGGAAAAGACACAGTCAGAATTGGAAATGAGAATACCAAGGTAGATAATGTTCTACTAGTAGAATATATAAAAAATAATATTCTAAGTGTAAGTCAAATGGGTTACCAAGGTCATAAAATTACTTTTGATTCACATAATTGTGAGATAAGAAAAGAAGATTCAGGAAAATTGACTGCAACAGCTGCAAGAACTTGAAGCAACATATATGTACTATGTGAAATTGGAAATGAAAAGTGTTGTCTAGGAAAGGAAGATGAAGGATGGCTATGGCACATAAGAATGGGTCACATACACTTTGACAACCTTGTCAAAGTCAACAGAAAGGAACCTATTAGAGAAATTCCCTAGATCACTAAAGAAACCAACACTTTATGCAAACATTGTCAACAAGGAAAGAAGACAAAGACCAGGTTCAAATCAAAGGAATAATCAATGATAAGACCACTGGAAATTGTGCATAATGATCTAGTTGGACCAACTACAACAAAGAGTTTAAAATGTGAGAAATAATTTATGTTATTAGTTGATGATTATACAAGAATGATTGTAGTTTTCTTTCTTGGGAATAAGTCAGAAGCTTTTGAAAACTTCAAGGTCTACAAGGAAATGGTTGAAAATGAAATGGATTCAAAAATCAAATATTTGAGATATGATAATGGAGGAGAGTTCAATTCAAAGAAATTTATGGACTACTGCAACACACATGGAATAAAAATCCAATTCTCCATTGCTAGGACACCTTACATAATGGAGTTGTTGAAAGAAAGAACATGACAATACAGGAAATGGATCGAAGAATGCTAAGGGATTCCAAATTGATAGATATTTTTTGGACACATGAAGTACATACACAAGTTCACATTCAAAACAGAGTAATGCTCAGAAACAACACTGAAAAAATCTCGACGAGCTATGGAAAGGAAGACCAGCAAATGTGAATCACTTCAGAGTATTTGGAAGCAAATGCTACATCAAAAGAGAATATGGCAGAATGGGAAAGTTTGACTCTCGTGTGGACAAATGAGTACTTGTTGGTTACTCAAGCACAAGAAAAACATACAAGTGTTACAATCTGAGGTTGAACAAAGTTGTGGAAAGCATCATTGTAACAATTGATGAAACAGGTGGATGAGAATTAAAGGAAGAAGAAAATGAATCAATGGAACAAATTTACAAAGAAGAAGCACAATATGAAGAAGAAGTAGAAGGGGAATATGAAGAGGATCAAACAAAAGTAGAAGAGAAAGTTAAGAAAGTGCCTTAAAATAAACCTAGCAAACGAGTACAGAAGAATCATCCTTCAGATCAAATTATCGGAAACAAACATGCGGGAGTTAAGACTAGAAGAATAATCCATTCACTAGAACAAATGCACCTAGCACTCTCATATATGATTGAACCAAACAATTTTGAAGAGGCCAACAAGGATGAATTTTGGAATAAGGCCATGGATGACGAATTGGATCAAATAGAGAACAATGACACTTGGGAATTGGTTCCAAAACCAAATAGTAAGAATGTGATTGGCACGAAGTGGGTATTCAGAAATAAATTGAATGAAGACGGACAAGTTACAAGGAACAAATCCATATTGGTATGTCAAGGATATGCACAGGTTGAAGGAATTGACTTTGAAGAGATATTTTCCCTAGTTTCCAGAATGGAAGCAATCCGATGGCTTTTAGATTATGCATGCTCCAATAATATTAAAGTGTATCAGATGGACGTGAAATCAAATTTTCTGAATGGGGAACTTGAATAATAAGTCTACATCGAACAACCAAAAGGATTTCAGTTGTCAGAAAATGCATATTATGTGTGTAAATCGAAGAAGGTCGTGTATGGTCTAAAATAGGCTCCCAGAGTATGGTACTCTAGACTGAATAAATATCTACAGAAGGCAGGGTTCAAAAAAGGAAGTGCAGACAACAACCTCTACATCAAGGTAAAGCAATATAGTATTTTATTAATTGAAGTTCATGTTGATGATATTATTTTTGGAAGTACTGATGACGGGTTAAGCCAGAAATTTGCAAAGGATATGCAAAATGAATTTGAAATGTCATTACTTGGAAAACTATACTTATTTCTGGGTCTTCAGATACGTCAAAGATGGCAAGGAATTTTTATTTCTCAAACTAAGTATATCAAATAAATGTTAAAGAGATTCGGAATGGAAGATTGCAAACCAATTATCACTCCTATGCAAACCAGTTGCAAGTTCAACAAATATGATGATTCAAAGTCTACAAACCAAAGGAAATACAAGTCAATGATTGGTAGCTTACTATATGTGACAACATCTAGAAAAGATGTAATGCAGGCAGTTGGACAAGTGACACGATTTCAAGCAGCACCAAAGGAATCACATGTATTAGCAGTGAAGAGGATTTTCAGATATCTCAAAGGAACAAAAGAGTTTGGATTATGGTATCCAAAAGGAAAGGATCTATCATTTATTACCTATAAAGATGTAGATTGGGAAGGTTGCATTGATGAATGAAGAAGCACCAGTGGAGTAGCGTTCTACTTGGGTGAGTGTTTAGTATCATGGCTAAGTAGGAAACAATCATCAATATCCTTATCTACAGCCGAAGATGAGTATATTGCATCAACAACATGTTGTACATAGGTTCTATGGATGAAACAAACTCTGACAGATATATAGGTAGAGTATGACGAGCCCATTCCAATCTATTATGATAATACAAACGCCATTAGTATCTCAAATAACCCGATGATGCACTCTAAGACGAAGCACATTCCAATAAAGTATCACTTTCTATGAGAACAGGTTGTATAGAAGAACATCATATTTGAGTATGTGGGCACAAAAGAACAAGTGGCATACATCTTTACAAAACCGCTTCCATGGGAAGCCTTTGAGTATCTTCGCCAAACACTCGGAGTAATTTCTACTCCAAAATGAATGTTTTTGAATGCTTATCTTATATGTAATATATTTACACGAGGAAGCACCATAGAGAGGACAATTCAGGTTGGGAGATTAGTTTCAGGATGAGTTCATTCAGGGAGAGTATCCTCAATGATAGTTCAGTTAGGGGGAGCATCCCCATATAGAAAGATACATTTTCCATTGATGAAAAAGGGGAAGAGATTTATCAGATGCAGAGCACAGAGGCATGGTTCCAGGGGGAGTGATGGTCACAGGGGGAGCATGAGTGACATGAATTCAATATTGCATTAGAGTGTTTCCATCAATTCCAAAGGGGGATTTTTTTTATTAATTGAGTTGGTTGTCATTGATTTCAACCCTTGAAGAAAGTCTGGTAGTGAATTCGAGTAGCAAAATAGTTTGGGTAATGGACCCAAGTTTGTTTGATGGATAGTGATATGAGTTTTTATATATTTTTCGGTAAGACTATTCTATGTGGATAGTACATGTCATGCCATTTTCGGTGGTATTTGGAATGTCACGTAACTCCTCACAGTTAGAGAGTTATGGTCATGTGAAGTTGGAGAACCCTCATGAGTCATCTAGAAGCCCCAAAAGGTCAAAGTAGTCAAAGTGGTTTCAAAGAAGAAATTATTTAAGAAATGTTAAAGAGGTTTGGAATGGAAGATTGCAAACCAATTATTACTCCTATACAAACCAGTTGCAAGTTCAACAAATATGATGATTCAAAGTATACAAACCAGAGGCAATACAAGTCAATGATTGGTAGCTTACTATATGTGACAACATTTAGACAAGATGTAATGCAGGTAGTTGGACAGGTGACATGATTTCAAGCAGCACCAAATGAATCACATGTATTAGTAGTGAAGAGGATTTTCAGATATCTCAAAGGAACAAAAGAGTTTGGATTATGGTATCCAAAAGGAAAGGATCTATCATTTATTACCTACAAATATGCAGATTGGGAAGGTTGCATTGATGAACGACAAAGCACCATTCGAGCATCGTTCTACTTGGGTGAGTGTTTAGTATCATGGCTAAGAAGGAAAAAATCATCAGTATCCTTATCTACAGTCGAAGCTGAGTATATTGCATCAACAACATGTTGTACACAGGTTCTATGGATGAAACAAACTCTGACAGATATATAGGTAGAGTATGATGAGCCCATTCCAATCTATTGTGATAATACAAGCACCATTAGTATCTCAAATAACCCGGTGATGCACTCTAAGACGAAGCACATTCCAATCAAGCATCACTTTCTACGGGAACAGGTTGCAGAGAAGAACATCATATTTGAGTATGTGGGCACAAAAGAACAAGTGGCAGACATATTTACAAAACCGCTTCCATGGGAATCCTTTGAGTATCTTCGCCAAAGACTCAGAGTAATTTCTACTCCAAAATGAATGTTTTTGAATGCTTATCTTATATGTCTTGGATTTACATGAGGAAGCACCATAGAGAGGACCGTTCAGGTTGGGAGATCAGTTTCAGGAAGAGTTCAGTCAGAGAGAGTATCCCCAATGACAGTTTAGTTAGGGGGAGCAACCCCATATAGAAAGATACATTTTCCATTAATGACGAAGGGGAAGAGATTTATCAGATGCAGAGCACAGAGGCATGGTTCTAGGGGGAGTGATGGTCACAGGGGGAGCATGAGTGACATGACTTCAGTATTTCACTAGAGTGTTGCCATCAATTCCAAAGGGGGTTATTTTTTATTAATTGAGTTGGTTGTCATTGATTTCAACCCTTGAAGAAAGTCTAGTAGCGAATTCGGGTAGCACAATGGTTTGGGTAATGGACCCAAGTTTGTTTGATGGATAATGGTATGAGATTTTATATATTTGTAGGTAAGACTATTCTATGTGGATAGTACATGTCATGCCATTTTCGATGGTATATGGAACATCACTTAACTCCTCACAGTTAGAGAGTTATGGACATGTGAAGTTGGAGAACCCTCATGAGTCATCTAGAAGCCCCAAATGGTCAAAGTAGTCAAAGTGGTTTCAAAGAAGAAATTATTTAAATAATAAAGTGAAGTGATGAGTGTAATATAAGTCAAAGTGGATACAAAAGAAATTATTTAAAATAATAAATTTAATGGAGAAATTACTAAGTGGATAAGTGGTTAGAAGTGGGTTAGCCCTAAAATAAGGAAAGTGGGTTAAGATGGTTAGAAGGTAATTTAAATAATAAAGTGAAGTGATGAGTGTACTATAAGTCAAAGTTGATACAAAAGAAATTATTTAAATAATAAATTTAATGGAGAAATTACTAAGTGGACAAGTGGTTAGAAGTGGGTTAGCTCTAAAATTAGGAAAGTCGGTTAAGATTGTTAGAAGGTAACCCCTTGAGGAAGCTACATGAAAGTATAAATAAGAGGCAAGGGTCTCTCATTTTTAATCACACTTGATCATATTGAATATCTACAAGTGACTAAGTTAACAAAAGGATATCTAAGCCGATGTTTAGAGGGAAGGTGAAGTAAAGAAGGCCAAAATTCAAGGGAGGATAAATTTTTTTGATGATGCTTTCTAAGGTATGTTGTTTACAGGTCATATCACGATTTTCGCAATAACGGTTTTTATAGAACGATTCAAATCGTGAAATTGAGTGGCCATTGAGGAAACATATCCAAGTAGTTGTGATACAAATTTTATCTTTTGGATCTTTTTATTTTTGGAGTTACACTCCGTGGAAAATAGGGTTTGTGGCTAGACCTGAAACTAGTCTAAAACAAATGTTTTGGGTAAAAACGTCATAACTTATTCATAACAGATCTAAATTTAGTAAGACCAAATGTATTGGTTAGAGTATAATATGTAGTATTCTTTGTATAATTTTCAGATCCATACAACAAATATTCTGTGCGGGGCACTCTCTACAAGTTCTCTCTCTAGAATAAGTCAGTATTCGAGAAGGTATGCCACTTTTTCTATAACTCCTTTTCTGAGAGGATCCAAGTAGTGAAACCTAGAGGAATTTCATAAAATAAATTGAAGAACATTTTGTACTATTTTTATATCTTTATTCATTATAGGTACATAGTTATGATTATTTCAAGTTAGGGTTCTTGACTAATCCAAAATTAGTCATGTGAGACTAAAGTAAAGTTTGATGAAAACACTAGTCTCTTGTTGTTAAATTTAAGGAAGGCTTGTAGGTATGTGATTATATACACCAGGTCTATTATAGAGTTACAAATCATATTTGGATGATGAAATTGACGAGGGCTTTTCGTTGAGGTACATGTTGGGTACATGGTTGAGACCAGTAGTTGATGAGTTGGCACATACATGAGGTGTATATTTGATGATGTTGGTACATCTTGATGAGTCATAGTTTATGTGTATTTGATGCATGATTGGTACATATTTGGCGCATGGTTGATGCACTCGTTGATTTGTCAAATTGGTGCATGGTTGATGCACTTGTTTATGGTACAGGTTGATTACATTTAGTTTGGTACATGTTGTTACAAGTTCGTTGGCTACAGGTCATTGGTACAAGTTTAAAACAGTATATCTCATGGTGATAGCGTGACAATGGTTCCATCATTCTACTTATATGTTAGGGCGATTGGACAGGGCAAGGATAGGTGGTTGTAGCAACCTTCCAGTTGTAGCCAGAGAACATAGGGGGTCGTATCCTCCTTTTGGTTGTAGCCAAAGAATTGGGGAGTTGGAGCTTCCCTCGGGTTGTATCCTGAGAAAGTAGGGGGTTATAGCCTTCTTTTGGTTGTAGCCAGAGAATTGGGGATTTGGAGCTTCCCTCAGGGTGTAGCCTCCTTCTGGTTGTATCCATAGAATTAGGGAGTTGGAGTTTCCCTCAGGTTGTATCCTGAGAAACTAGGGGGTTGGAGCCTCCTTCCAGTTGCAGCTGGAAAAAAAAGGAAGTTGGTGCTTCCAATGAATGTAATTCTTTAGGACATATAAGAAAAAACATTATGTGGTTTTCTCTCGCTTTAGGTTTCCATGTAAAAACACTTGTGTACTGTGTATGTGTATGATTTCTCATTTGTTCATTGTTTATTTACTATGCAACTATTGGATGATAATTATGCATTGATATAACACTTGGATTTTATGGATTAGATTTCTCTATTACTAATTCACCCCCCCTCTTAGTAATCCAACAAGTGAGATGACCACTATTTATACAAGGTCATATAAAACCAATTTTTCCATGTAAGTTTGTTAACAACAAATTAAAAGGAGGTTGACCCCATTTATTTTCCTAAATACAACTTAAAAGTATAAAAATACATAAAGTAAATCCCTTAGAAGGGTGACATCATGCCCTAAACGGTGATGCTAGGACTCAAAAGTGGGATGTTGAGCCTCTAGATGCAAGTCGTTGGGCCTCCAAAGGCCATGTGTCCACCTATCATGCTTTGGAGTGTCATGCCATGCATCTAACTTCTCCAAACCACATCATATCTCTTCCAAAACCATGAATCCCATCAAAACCCTAGCCTTTATTAAAGGTGGCGTTTGAGGCCTCCAAAGGCCAACTTCCAAGTGCAAGGGGCTATGATGTCATCACCTAGTGTTGTCCAAGTGCCTCCAAAGTAAACATTCATCATCTCAAGTGTGCAATGTTTTTGGGCTCCCATGTCCATCTTGTGGGGTATGGTGTCCATCCTTGGTGTTTCCAACTCCCCATGAAGGTCAAAATGAAAAAATTATCCATGGAATAGATTACACTTAGCAAGGCCCTACAAAGACAAACAAGTATGCCCTCCAAGGGTCCACAAGTGACATGAATCATGCCAAGTAAGACACATTTAATTAAATAACCCCCCAAACATGTGCATTAAATCCCCACTTTTCAAACTACACAAATGCTCAAACACCTTATACAACTTGCCAAATTTATGTATGGGAGGGTTGTCATGGTGCCCTATTGGGTAGATCTATCCCCAAATCAATGAGTGTTTCCCAAGAAGAATCTCTCTAAGTCATGTAATGAGTATGAGGTGGATGGGGGTATGAATTTTGGGTATGGGGTTCTTGACATATCAAGGGCTCATATTGTCTCATTTATGTGTGCCTTTGTAGAGGGTATGTTGTATCCTCATTCGCAATGAAACCTTTTTCCAAGAAATTTTATTTTCCATTGATTGATTATGGTCCAAAACATTGAGTGCTATGTGCAATGGAAAGTAAGGAGCACCGAAATTCAACTTGGAGATAAGAACACATTGAGTGCCATGTGTAAGKAAAGTAAAATATACCACAAATGCATTCCCTAAACAAGCAGGACATTTATTAATTATGTGTTTTATTTTTTAAAGGTCCTTGACTTTTATGGATAAGTGTTTCATTTTTATCAAGACCTTAGGGAAAGAATCTAGAGGATAATATATGGATTTTATATTTTTTTGGCTACAAAACCTCTGGGCCTTTAGCACCTTATTCCCATGAAATGAGGTGCAAGCCCTTCTCGGGGTCAATAAGCCCATAAACCCAAAAGATGAGGAAACATAAGGGAAGAAGAGTACAAAATGATAAGTATGTTTTGGAATGGTATGATGACCCTTCAAGGAGACCCCCTAGTTGGAACCATTTTCTTGAGGTTGACCCACTTACTAGGAAAACATGCCAACCAACAAGGTGAAATGAGGCAAAATGTATAATTTCTAACAAAATGTTTCACAATCAAGAGGGGAATCTCTTGCAACATGTTCAAATGATTCATTATTAAAGTGACACTCACCATGAGACCTGACTTGTCACCTCATAAAGTAAGACTTTTTGTCCTCTAGGAGCTAAGCCATGTGATGGATGGTACTGTGTTGCTAAGGAAGAATGGTGGTGTGTGGTGGAGATGAGGGGATTTGTCTACACAATGTGGGCTTCTTCGGTCATCCATCTTTTGACACTCCATTTCTGCAACTTGTGAGCTTCGAGACATCATCTTCTTAGTTGTCCCTAGGCATGGGGGGATAAAATATGGCTCGTACTTGGGGACATGTGCTTATCGTAAGACCTTCAACATATCCAGGTAAGACCTGTGCCTACACACACTTAAACAAGACACGTTGGATATAGAAATGTGGTGCACACACCCCTTTATTCATATAATCAAAACTATTGACAACTATTCCTTAAAAAAACAATTTTGCATTTTTTCAAAAAAAATCTAACTAACATGTAATATAATTCAAGCAAATGTGTCACAACATGAATGCAAGAAATAAATATGTAAATCAAAGCATGGGTACACAAATCTAAATAAATGCAATCTAACCATCATGAATACACAAATGCAAATGTAAGAAAGCAATTTACCTACCTACTTACCTGGGGCCTGAAGCTCATGGAGATCAGGTCCTATCTATGTAGGGTCGGAGGATAGGACCATCAATTGGTAATGTTATCTTCCTCCTATCCATGGAATATAAATAATAAGTACCTTTTTCATACTTCTCCTTGACAATGTAAGGGCCAAGCCATAGGATTTCACTTTTCTTGTCATACTTTGGATTTCCCTTCCTTTTATCCCATATAAGTGCTAGACCACCTTCATTGAATTAAAAATGTGGCATATATTCAATGTAAGGTTATGTGGGAGGATCCACTCCAACTATATTCTTGATAGCTTTTTCTTGTTCTTGATCCTTCTTTCCCTCATCCTTCTTGAGTATCTTGATGGATCCTGGATCCTTTCCCTAGTATTTCACAAGTTTCTCCTTATACTCATTTGTCTTTAACAAAAGTGTATCAATACAATCTTCTTCGAAAAATGGTAACTTCGAAGGATCATAATCCATGACCGGAAGTGTCGCATCATATTCACAATCACTCCCATAGTCGGGGCTATTCAGATCAATTACATGATTCTTTTTCACCGGTTGGATATACAAAATTTCAAATGTCGCATCTTCCATGGGGATATGCACATGATTCATGTCCATGCTGAGAAAAACACTGAGAGTTGCAACCCATTTCCTATACAATAGAATGCCCCAAGCATCAAGAATGTCAATGACCGCTACATCCATCTTGATATTAATATTTGGAAAGACACATAAATATACTTCTAGGTCTTTGATAATACCACACACCTTCACCCTTCTTGAATCAATTCCACATATATTTTTGTAATTATGAGTAACCTGCAAACCTAGCTTCTTCATAACCTTCAATGGAATAACATTTATCGAGGCATCAAAATCCAACATGAAATTATTTAAACGAAGACCAYTGATCCCTAGGGAAAGATAGAAAGGAGGGTTCTCRTCTTCTTTATCTGCATGGCATAGGGTGTTTAACACTATGGGAGTATCTTCAAGCTCATCATGTAGCTTCAGATATTTCAATACTTCTTTCCCTACATAAGTAATCTTGCACATCTYGGTGAAGGGCACTATYTTTGGTGCTAGAGGAGGTGCCACAAGCATTTTAACTTTCCTGGAGTATGCCAAAATATGTTCTCTCTTCAACTTGTCCTTTAATCCTTCATCCATTTGGTTCAATAATTCCAACTGACATCGTATAGCTTCCAGTTTACTAAATTCCTTGAGTTCTTCCTTCATGATGTCAATGTACTCATCATCTTAGAGAGTGAAATTTGTATCAATGAAGTTCAATATGTCCATAGTCCCTATATCTTCTTCTTTCCTATGTTTCAGACACTCAACTTCCCAGCAAGGTTCTTCATGAGGTAAACACCACGATGATCCTTCCATCTTGGTCATCCTAATGGGAGTCAGGGTATCATGTTCCTTCGCTTCTTGTTGAGGCTTCAGGTTCCAACTTCTGTTCTGTTGTCTGGTGAACTGAGGCCTTGGAGAAAAATGTTTCCTTTATAAATTTGTCAACCAATTCATGATCTGGTTTTGGCTCTAGACAAACTGGGTATTCATTTGATTGAAATTTTGAGCCAAAAGTGTGTCTGGATCCTATACATTGTCAGTTGACATCTTCATCTTAGGTTCCACTCTGACACGAAGGAACTAAAAAGGTTCAATCTTGGAACCGATAATTTTTTCTTTAATATTCATGGTATATTCTTTAGCTTTTGCTAAATTGTCACGTATATTTTCCTTCAGGATAAAACCAAATTTCCCTTTGAAAAAATTCAAATAAAGAAGGAGAATGACTACAGGAGGCGGGCACAAGTCCTTTGGGATATGACTGAGCAAGTTGTCAAACCTAGTGTCAAATTCCTCCAATGTTTTGTTCTCTTTCTTCTTAATTTGGTTGAATTGCATCAATAACATTCCATTATCTTTCTTCTTTGTCCATCTCTTTTTGAGAAATTTTTTGAAAGCCTCATAAGATTGCAAGTGATTTTCGAGCAAGCCTTTGAACCACTATTTTTCATCTTCATAAAGAGAGGTAGCTAATAACTTCATTTCAACATCTTCATGTTCTACACCGTCATTTTCCATGGCCACACCAATAGCATGAAGACGGTCTTCAGGTGTGATAACATTGTTTCCAGTGAATTTGGGAAACCACTTATTAGATTCTTTAGGCATGTTATTGGGGTATCCAAGGATGGCAGCCATATTCAATGGCTTGTAGAGGTAACTATCCCAAGGATGATCCATTGGAATGAGTGGGGGGATACCTTGAAATACGGTTTTGACAACGAGTTAATTATGATAGGGTCTTCTTCGATAAACCTTGGAAGGATTAAACCTTCCTTTGGGAAGTTTCTTTTGGAAATATGGATTCTTGGGTTGTGGAGGAATTGGATATTTCTCTCTTCGGGTATAGACCATATGGATTCGCCAGATAAACTTTATGAAAAAATTATCAAAAATTAAAAGGTGAACTTTCCTCAAATGGAGTCGTCAGGAAAGCTAAGGGTAAAGGCTTTGGGATAGACTTGTCCATTGTTGTTATGGGATCAGAAAGGATTCAAAATCCTCCTTAGAAATGACACCAAAAATGTTATTGCATAGTTTCCAGTTTCAAAAAATCCCAACCCAAGTCACAAATGTGTGACACAACGAGGAACAACTATCATTGTCACCTCAATAGATGTCCCCCTCATTTTCGTGAAGGATAAATCCAACACAAGGGAGGATTCTCGAGTGACCCTATTGGAACTGCGATGGAATATGGAAAGTGATCAAATATCTCCCCTATAGGTCAATGACAAATATGGGAAAGATGCTTGAGAAAGAGTCTTATGAGGCGGTAAATGGTTTTCGAGGTATTGTGCCTACAAAACAATGTTAGACCTTACCGAAAGAAGACAATTTATGAATATTAAATCCTTAAAAACAAAGGGGAATCAACAAGAAACATTGTTGTACCAAAAATGCAGAAGTATGGAAATATATATATGCAGTAAATAAGTTATGATAGTTGAAAAAGTAACCATCAAAATCAAGTGTATGATGTTAGAAATGAAGATAGCAATTCGCAGACAATTTTCCAATAGTTAAACCAAGACTTTGATAGAAAACGAGGGATGTTACTAAATGCCATTAGCCAAATTTTGTAACAACCTTGTGACTTTAGAATTTTTTTTCTACAATAACGATTTCTAGCCACTAAAATCAACAAGTAAATGACCCAAACAATAGTTTATAATCAATAGAATAATTACCCGAGATTACATGTGAATTTTGGCGGTAGAAAAGTGAGTAAAGAGTGAGTTTGCGACAACCCTATTGGTTGTAGCTAAATGTCTATTATAGTAGATAGATCACCTAGAAAAACAAGACATCCTTAGGGAACACGATAGCTTAAAGCATGTAAAATTAAATTCCAAACTTGAACAATTCAATCTCCTTGAAGTCACATTTACCAATGCACAATATTCAATCTCCAATGCAAAAAATATTAGTGCCTTATCTATTGGGTTACAAAGTCTCTTTTTTATGAGCTAGAGTTTATTAATCCTCTAGTCATTTACAAGCGTGTAAGCCTTTTTACTCTTTGTAGAAACCTTTTAAATTAGCATTTTCAATGACAATGAAAGATATATCCTTGATTGAGGTTGTATGCCTTTATACTCCTCCAAGGGTTTAGCAAAATAACCTTGAAATCAAGAAGAAACACATACAATTGAAGAAATTTCTTACCTAATCCAAGAGATAGCATAAAAAACCCTTAATTATCAAAATATTCCACCACAATTGCCAAGAAACAAGCATAAAGAGAAGTCTCTAGCCTTATTCCACCAATAGACAAGTAAAAGCATCAAATTTGCACCAAGGCAAGAGATAGAGAAAATTTCAGCCAAGAGTTTATGTAATTCTCATGTGAGTTGTGTGTAAAATGAAAGTGAGATGGCCTCAATTTATACGAGGTCATCTAAAACCAATTTGTCCACATAAGTTTGTCAAAAACAAATTAAAAGGAGGTTGACCACCTTTATTTTCCTTTAAAACTTAAAAATATAAAAACACATAAAGTAAATCCCTTAGAAGGGTGACATCATTCCCTAAAGGATGATGCTAGGCCTCAAAAGTGGGACGTTGAGCCTCTAGATGCAATTTGTTGGACCTCTAAAGGCCATGTGTCCATCTCTCATGCTCTAGAGTGTCATGTCATACATCTAACTTCTTCAAACCACATCATCTCTCTTTCAGAACCATGAATCCCATTTAAACCCTAGCCTCCACATGACGTCAAGGCTTGGAAGGTGGCATCTTGGGCCTCCAAAGACCACCTCCCAAGTGCAAGGGGATATGATGTTATCACCTAGTGTTGTCCAAGTTCCTCCAAAGACAATATCCATCATATCAAGTTTTCAATGGCTACATGGTCCTCTTCCAATCTTGTGGGGTATGTCATCCATCCTTGGGGTTTCCAGCCCCCCATGAAGGTAAACATGACGCAATCCTCCATGGAATAGCTTACAAATGGAAAGGCCCTACAAAGACAAACAAGTACACCCTCCAAGGGTCCACCAGTCACATGTATCATGCCAAGTAAGCCACATTTAATTAAAGAACCACCCAAACATGTGCATTAAATCCCCCCTTTTCAAACTAAACAAATGTTCAAAGACCTTATACAACTTGTCAAATTTATGTATGTGAGGGTTGTCATGGTGCCCTATTGGGTAGATCAATCCCAAAGTTAAGGTTTGTTTCCAAAGAATACCATCTCTAAGTCATGTAATGAGTATAATTGGAGTATGAATTTTTGGGTATGGGGTTCTTGACATATCAAGGGCTCATATTGTCTCATTTATGGGTGCCTTTGTAGAGGGTGTGCTACATCCTCATTTTCAATGCAACCTTTTTCCGAGCCTTTTTAATTGCCACTAATTGATTATGGTTCAAAACATTGAGTACTATGTGCAATGGAAAGTAAGGAGCACCGCAATGCCACTTGGAGCTAAGAGCACATTGAGTGCCATGTGCAAGGAAAGTAAAATACACCGCAAATCCATTCCCTTAACAAGTGAGACATTTATTAATTATGTGTTTTCTTTTTAAAGGTCCTTGAATTTTATGGAGAATTGTTTCATTATTCTCAGGACCTTAGGGAGATCATATAGAGGATAATTTATGGCTTTTATCTTTTTCAAGCTACAAAACCTTTGGGCCTTTAGTGCCTTCTTCCCATGAAATGATGTACAAGCCCTTCTTGGGGTCAATAAGCCCAAAAACCCAAAAGATGAGGAAATGAAAGGAAAGAAGAGTGGAAAATGATAAGTGATCCAAGAGGATCCAAAAATGATCACAAAGTTCTAGGAAGATCTAGAATACTCATAGGGATCCAAAAATGGTAAAAAAAGCTCAAAATCCAACCATCTCAAAAGTTTGTGAAAAGGACATCATTGTGTAGAGGTCATCATTAGCTTTCAAATGATGAAAATGATGCGTCAAATAGAGTATGTATGCAAAATTTATGGCTGATCAAAGTTTAGGTCAACGAGGAAAAAAGTCAACCCTGAAGAGACACGTGGTAGGATCAGCGAGAGACATGTGATAGGCTCACAGGTTGACAAGTGGCACGTTCTGGGTGGTGTGGTAGTATTTGAGTTGGCATCCAAGTGGTCTAGTTATTTAATGATGACACGTGACACATGTTAGTCATTGAGTGGTTTCCATGTGGCAACCCCTCATTGGCCAATAATGGTTGGGTTGTATAAAATGTATGGAGTCAACAAGGTTTGACCCCATGACTTCCAAGATCCTTGCCTTAACAAAGCTCCTATAACCAGTGCACCATCTATTGGGTCTTAACCATGATATGAGATATAATATATTTGAATCATATTAAAGATTCAAATGGGTGGCCAAAGGGCCGAGGGCCTAAGCCCTCGACCCTTGGCCCTTGGTCTTGTTACATTCCATATGACAGAACCTTAATCTGCAGAGGGGATAACACTTAGTGCACGAGAGATTGTTGGCATATATATAATATATATATTGTGTTATATACAATCATATGTTTTAAAATCACCCAATGTACAACCATATAACCTTTCCAAAAAAATCACGTGATGTAATGGGTATTGTAAGAAAAGGCTTCGAGAATATAGTGGTCGGTGGGAATAGAACCCCCGACCTACCAAACTTAGTAAAGGTTTTAACCACTTCCACTAACTAACTTGCCACTATATTTAGTTGGTTACAACTGTTCCTTTAATAATAGTTAAGGGGTTGCATGAATTTTAGGATTTGGTTAAGAGGGGTGGCCTATTTCATGGCACACACCCCAACACATTGTACACACAATTTTTTTATGTTTTACACAATTTTATGTATAGATTTTAGTCTCGTAAATCATGCCAAGAGTACGAAGGGTACGAGGCTACATCGTAAAGCGTGTTGAGGGTCACCTTGACAGAATTTAAATTATTTTATATCATTTTTACACAAAGTTTCGCTAGAAATTCAATGATGCAATCTATTTATGCATTTGATCAATTTGCAAAAAGGTCATTGTATTATTTTGCATGCCAAGGGGATTCTAGGGCACTGTAAGCATAATATAGCCAACTTTATACTCAATTTTCTAATTTTTTGTCACACACCTGACCCCTAAGTACCTTTTTAAAGGATGGGGTATAAATTTTTCGCTTATCTCTAATGAATATGGTATAGCGGAATATTCCCTTTCTCTTGATGGACAGTCTCGATGCATGCCAAATATCCCAAACTATGGTTAGGATCCACTCGACACCTAAGGTTCATGAATCCTACTGGACCCCACTCAACTCATCAACACATTGAAGATTAACATGCGCCATCACACTAAAGTTCTTAGTCAGTATCAATCTGCCATGCCACCGTAGGGCGCTTAGGCTAGCTCGATTAGAGGATGACATTTTCCCCTCTCCTGTAGTCTAATTAAAATACTTAATTAATATTTCGTAGAATACCATTCTTTGGTAATTAATTACTTAAACATCATTAAGGATAATTATTTTCCACAAAATAATTATCCAATAATTATTTTTTTCTTAGCCTAATACTCATGGCCCAGTAATTACTGAGGTCTTACTTTCTCTTTCCCCACTTTAGAAGTAGTTATCACTAACTCAATTAATTACTCATATGATAATTATGAGTAATTAATTATAACACAATGAGGTTAATTTCTCCATAATATACTTAAGTTGATTAACCTTAATAAGGGTATATAATTCAATCCCTTCCGAATTTTCATGTAATTTCACACAACTCCATACCGAATTTTCATGTAATTTCACACACACACGCATGCATATTTATTTATTACCCAAGGAAAATGATTAACTATATTCAAATTGATATTTAATATTACAAATTTATTCTTTTATTAATTATATTGTAATATAATTCTATTTAATTATATTATAATATGATTAAACATATCAAATGAGTACTTATGATTATTAATATATATTAGTACCCAACCAAGCCTATGGTCTTCGGAGAAATTCATCATCATGATTTTATAAACCCAAATCTCCCAAATGCCAAAGTTCCGAAGATGGTCCCACTCATATTTTAAAGTGTTGCAAATATAATTATTTATGTTAATTTTATAATATAAGTAATCACTTTAAATGTTTATATCGATATTTGTGCAACCATCATAGCACGAAGGGTAGGTTCGGGCCTTCAACCCTTCATTGCTTGTTCATTCTATTACCCCAAACATCTTGAAGTCTCGAACTCCCAAAGGGTCCACACTTGATGTGATTCCACATTAAATATTAAATTAAAAAGGGACAGAGGGTTGGTACTTTATTATGCACCAATATCATAATAACTTATTTAAAATACATTATATTACATATTTTTGGAGATTGTGCCCAGGTTTATAAGGTCTCCAATATTTTATTAAAATTTGAAAAGAGAGAGAGAGAGAGAGAGATCCCCAGGTCAATCTCCTTCAACTCTCCAACACATCCTTTATACTCAAATCTCTTGAAGCCCAGAGTACCAAAGCCCCAAAGTGGCCCCACTTATAAACCTTTCCACATTATTTAATATTTAAAAAGAGTTGGCTTCAATCACGTGTAACCATTTTAATAAACCTTAATATAATATAATATATTATATTATATCCCTCGAAATTTACGCCCACATTTTAAAATTCTCTAATAAGTAATTTAATATTGGAAAGGAATGAAGAATATCTAGGTCCTCACCTTTGGCTCTTCCACGCAATTATTCATGCTTAAATAACCCGGAGTCCTGGAGTTTCGAAGGGGACCCATTTATATTACCACGTGATTTAAATACAATGAATTATTTTGGGATTATTATTATATATATA
>JZKD02S1615327.1:0-13460 GCA_000966675.3 Picea glauca | reverse complement strand
ACTTGAAGTGAAATACACTTTACAATTTTAGCATGAACTTTTTCAAAAAGGTAACAAACGAGAGACTTGAACTCGAGACCTCTTACTTAATACGGCAAGTTTTAACCAAATGGTCTAACAAAACATATTGTAATTTTCAGAAGGAGGAATGGGGATGTTGTTGTTGTTGTTGTTGTGGAAGACAACCTTGGAGAGCGTGCTCAAAAAAATTTATTTTCACACAGGAAAAAAAAATTTGCTTCTCGATGACAACAAGGGTTAGATCTCGGTTAGCTTACCCGGAAGATGCACCTTTTCCTATATGTTTCTGATTTTTTGATATTGCACAGGGCGTGGGGAAAAGAGAATACACAGATCTAAAAGAGTAGCAATCCAGAAAAAAAAAATACAAACCGAAATAAAATCAAAATAAAACTTTGCAGAAATTTAAAAAAATGTGTATTCAGGCTTTATACCTCTGGATCTGACTGTAATGGTCGTATCTCGGGCAAACAAAAACCTTTTCGAGTGAAACGAAAAGTGTTCTTGAATTAAACAAGTGCTCCAAATGCAATGGAACAGTCCTCTCGGGCCAAAAATGTACGTAAATTCCAGAAAATGGAGATGAGGCAACTTGGCTTCACGATCTCGATCTACAATAGGAGCGGGTCTTCAAACAAGCTCTGATACCATGTTCGACAACACAGGTATTCCAAAAGAGGAAGAACACCTTCAGTAACCACTCACATAACTAGATCAAATATCAACACATCGATGTTTTCACATGGTAAAACCCCTACGGGGAAACATCCATGGCCCCAACCAACGCGGCCACTTGGAGCAGTTTATTAATGCAAAGAAAAAGATTACAGAGAGATTTTACAAGAGAGTTTCTCACAATAGATCATCAGAAAATGACCCTCCATACTCTTTAAATAGAGATCATGGACCAATCGGGTGTTAATCCATGGATCAATGGTCGTTAAGATCGAGGAGAGTATGAAGCGTCGGATCACTCTATGTCGGGAACATATCATGACCATCGGATTCCTAACTACAAATGCATATTAATGCATACTAAAGAAACATACTAAGAAACACACTTTTGCCTAGCGACATATTAGACCAAGTAGATCTTAACTAACTCCTAAGTGTCTAAATATCCTAACATACCATAGGTTCATTATTCTTATAGAAGAAGTATGAGGCAATAGAAAAACAATGCAATTGTGTCGTGCAATGTTATTTAATCATAGTGTCAATAGTGCTAATAAAGGTATCATTCAGGACAACAAAATAATTTCATCCAATATGGAGTGGCCTATGTCATTAAAATAAGCATTTTAACCATGAAAAGGAGTAGTTATGATGTGAGATTCAAATAGCTACAATGCTCAAATTGATACATCAAGAATGTTCAGAAATAAAGGAAATATAACAGTATTCAAATCACCCTCTACCAATGTGTGCCAGGACAAACCACGGGTGTTTTAAAATTTGAAGTGAATGGTGTTATGAGTAGTGGAATAACAACCTTATATAATGGTAATGAGATTATTCTTGGTGCAATCATATATCAATAGTGGAATCCTACAACCTTTGCGAAGTTTAGACCCATGTCATTAATCAATTGCATATACAAAATTATCTTAAATGTAAGTGCTAGGAGATTGAAAAGTGTTCTCTCAAATAAAAATTTTGGAGAACAATTTGGGTTCTTAGAGGGAAATAAGATTGATGAGGAATTTGGGGTTTCCCAAGAATGCTTACATTCTATCAAAATCATATATAAAATATCGATGGTGATGAAAGTCAACCTATCCAAAGCTTATGATAGGGTAATTTGGCTTTACATTAGACTAATTTTAATGCATGTAATCTTTTCCCATCAGTTTGTTGTATGGATAATGTGTTGCATTTCCTCAATATATTTTGTTGTATTATTAAATGGAGTAGAAACCCATTTCTTTAGATCAGGGAGGGGACTCAGACAAGGATGTCCCCTATCCCCCCTTCTCTTTATTTTAGTAGTTGAAAGATTAAGTAGGATACTTAAAAAACTAGAAGGAAATGGTGGTATAAAAGGGGTTCCTATTGGTGTATCATGCAATGTCACACATGTACTATTCATGGATAATATTCTGATTTTTTGTGAAGGCACTGGAAGAGTCATTGAGAAATTCACATGCATCATGGATTTATTCCATAAAGCAACTGGGATGGCCATTAACATGGAGAAATATATGATGACATTTTAGGGGATATCTAAGCAAAAAAAAAACTTTATTGCTCATCTTTTAGAAAATAAACATGGTTTTCCAAGGGAAGTCATCTGGTTTTGGTAAAATGGATTCCAGTCTACTAGATATTGCTTGCCTAGGTCCCAAAACTAGTTTCGGAAACCATTAGGAAACTTTGCTATAAGTTTATCTAATATGGAGATTAAAAAAAAGAAGGATTGGTGTTGGATTGATTTGAAAAAACCTTAGATGCTTATTAATCTTTAAAACATAATAACATCTACTTGACCTTTGAAATAATAATGATCACTTGATTGGTTGCAAATTGCATGTGAATTAACTTACCTATCCAAATACACTTTAATGAGAAAACAACTTGTAAAATAATTTAGCAAAAATAGAATAACAATATTGAAATCGCATACACAAGTTTCATAACGGAGTTCACCAATTTGGGCTACGTATTCGAGTCTGCTTCCAATAGAGACCTCTTTATTAATGCTCAAATGCTTGTGTTTTACAATTACCTTTTTACATGTTGCTTGAACTCATAAATAGAGTGCACCATCGACTTCCTTGCAAAATTTTGATAAAAATGAGTACAAATTTCATATAATTATGTGACGGAACCTCATGGAATGCATTACAGTGCAACCTCCAAGTCCAATTACCCTCAAGCAAGAAATTTGAAACATCGTACACTGCAAAATGTGTCCTTGTCTCAGTCCACACACCCATTAAATAGATCGCAGGCCCCTTAACCTCCATTCAGAACTGCTGGTCGGCATTAAGTATTTGTTAGCGAGTTGTCATAACAAAATCACACCTTTGACGCAAGGGTTAAGTCATTGGTATTATTTGGGGGAGATCACGGTTTCAATCCCTTGCGATCCCCTCCTTTATTGGCTCTTTGTGGTTATAACTATGTATGGAATATTATATAGTATGTTGGTTTATATTTATATGTGTGTGGTGACACGTGTTTTATTAGCCTCATGGAATATGGAACGGTCATATCGTATACATATAACAAGGGTCGAGGGCTAGGCCCTCGACCCTTTTTTCTGCCAACTAAAAATTACAATAAACTTAAATATAAACCATCGCATGTATGGTTAAGAAACAAATGTACGATGTATTGGTGAGGTTGTTGGATTGTTTGGCAAGAGACCCATGTTCGATCCTCTGAGTTCCAACTGATTTTAAACAAACTTACCCATTAATGGCCAATGGGAGGCTACCATATGGCATCCTCTCATTGGTCTATCTCTGCCACGTGTCAATACAAAATTGGTACACTTAATCTGCACGATTTCCACATCACCTGCCCAGTCAGTCGTACAGTCATGCCATGTAGCACCTTGTCATGTTTCCATGTCATCATTGATAGTCATACTATCATGCCATGTGTCACCATTTCAATGGTGACACGTGTCACCTTTTTATCCCTTTGACTTTGACTTTTGCCTAGTTGACCTGAAATTTTATCGGCCATATATTTTGTGTTCTAGCTTCGCTTGAGACTATTTTTGCGGCGTTGGAAAGATATCACCGAGCTCTACGAATTGATGTAATTTTTAGATCATTCAATATGATCAAATTTTAAGCATTTATGAATACGTCTAGACCTCTATGAGTGTTTTGGATCCTCTTGGATCTGTATGAGCGTTCTTGTATCCTCCTAGATCATTCCTCCCCATTGGAAGCCTTTTGGACCACCAAACATTTTGATTATCTAGAAAATAAGTGAGGGTAAATCTCCCTCACCTTCTTGATCTCGATCCACTTTTCTTTGCTTGGTTTTACCCCCTTTAGACCAACTCAAATATATTCCACATCACCTTGTTGCAAAGTCTTTATTCTTTTATAAAGAATAACATTTTCCTGTAGCTCATCTAAATCTTCTGGATTAAAATCATCAACTCCTGGAACTTGAATACTTTCATCTTCATCCATAATCATAGGAGGCTCATAAAGCTTCAAATTCTCAACATTTACCATTGAATACATTTGCATGTAGGCTGGTCGATCTAATCAGAAGGCATCAGTACCAATATTTTCTAATATCTTGAATGGACCATATCGGATTGGCCTTAGATTTTTACCTTCACCCTTCATTTTTTCCTTTCTAATATGTAACCAAACTTGATCCCCGACTTCGAACTAATGATCAACCCGATGTTTTTCATTCCTCGCCTTGTATTTAGCTTGTCTTTTATCCAACTGTTCATGTACTTCTTGATGCACCTACTAGATATTTTAAATAAACCTTTTAGCTTTGTCTATGTCATCTTGTCCATCTTCTTTACTTGTTTCTCCAAAAGAAAATTTCATAGTTGATTTAGGAAAGTACCCAAAACATACTTCAAAAGGATTTCTCTGAGTAGAAGAATGCATGACATGATTATGGGCATGTTGTACATAGGTAAATTGTTCATCCCATAACTTAGGATGCTTGTTGTGGTATCCTCAAAGTAGATGTACCATAGTTATGTTTACTACCTCTGTCTGTCCATCTATCTGCAGATGAAAATATGCGCTCTTATTTAACTCAGTGCCCATTAGCTTCCGTAAATTAGATCAAAATGTTCCCAAAAAGCGAGAGTCTCAATCTGATATAATAGATGTAAGAAACCCAAAATGAACCCATACATTAGCAAAGAACATATGTGTTGTCTATTTAGTTGTGACTTGTTTCTTGCATTGCATTAAGATACACATCTTACTAAATCTATCCACAACAACATATAAGTAATCATGACCTATCCTGTACATAAAAAAAAACCCTACAAAATCCATGGAGATACTTTCCCATGGCTAATAAGGTACTGGAAGTGGTGTATATAATCCCAACTTTTTGATGTCAGGCTTACTTGTGGCACACATAATACACCCTTTTACATACTTGTAAACTATTTTATTCATTCGAGGCCAATAACAATATCTCTGCAACTGGGCTATTGTCTTTCCAACCCCAAAATGTCTAGAAATGAGAGATGTATGAACTTCTCTAATTACATTGACTCTTTCATCCCTGGGTATACAAATATTTCCAAGATGATATAACAATTTTTCATGCATATAATAATCTGACTGTTGATTTCCATGAGTTAATGCATCATATACATCTTTAAAATCATCATCCTTAGCATATTGTTCAACATAAATTTCATGAGCTAAGGGATTATATCTTAGTATTGTAGATTCATTGATCATTTGTCTTGAAAACATGTCTGCAACCTTAATATGAATACCTTTCTTATACTTGATTATGAGATGAAACTGTTGTAAGAAACCCATCTACCTAAATTGTCATGATTGTTGTAGTTTGGTTTGTGACTGCAAATATTGTAATGGTTGATGATCTGTATGAATTATTGTCTCCTTTCCCATTAAGTAATGCTTCCATTTCTTCACACTTTGTACCAACGCATGCAATTCCTTGTTGTATGTTGGATAGTTAATCACAACCTGAGTAAAAATATCATAATGATAACATATAGGTTTACCTCGTTGCATTAATATTGCTCCTATGACATATTCACTTGCATCGGTTTGAATTTCAAATGGTTGTTGTAGATCTAGAAGAGCCAAAACTGGTGCAGTGCTTATCTTCTCCTTCAATGTCTCGAAGGATTTATGCTACTTTCCTCCCCATTAAAATACCTATTTAATACTTGTTAATGCCTACAGAGGAGTTGCTATGAAAGATAAATTAACAATGAATTTCCTCCAGTACTGTATTGCTCCTAAGAAGCTCTTGAATTCTGTGGAAGTAGTTGGCTTGGGCCAATTCACAATGACTTCTACTTTTGCAGGATGTATCTTTATCTGACCATTCCCTACAATGTAACCCAAATATACCAGAGAAGTTTTTCCAAATTCACATTTAGACATTTTTACGTACAACTTCTCCTTCTTCAAGAGTTCAAGGACTGTATTGACATGAATTATATGATCTTATCATATTTGAATAAAGATCAATATATCATCTAATTAGAAGATAACAAAATCATCTATGTAAGGCCTGAACAAATTTTTCATTACCCTCATAAATGTCACAAGTGCATTGCATAAACCAAACGACATAACTGACCATTCAAACAACCCATGCTTTGTCTTGAAAGTTGTTTTCCATATGTCACTTTCTACAATTTTGATCTGATGGTAACCACTTACCAAGTCCATCTTAGTGAAATAAAAAACATTATTTAACTGATACAATAAATCACCAATTCCGGGAAGAGGATAATGGTTTTTTATCATAATCTTGTTCAACACTCGAAAGTCAATACACATCCTCCACGTGCCATGTTTATTTGGAACTAATACAATAGGAGATCCACATGGAGAGGAGCTTGGTATGATGATTAATTTATTAAGAAATTCATGAGCTTTCTTATTTATCTCTGCATTTTATAGTATTGATGATCTATACATACCAATGTTAGGAGGAGGAGCATCTTGTTGCAAATAGATTTCATGTTCAACCTCCCTCTTAGGAGGAAACCATGTAGGTTCCTGAAATAACTCACCATAATTAGATATGATTTCGAACAATTCCGATTTATGATCTTAATCACAACCATATAAATCATCTGGTATATCTTCTTCTTTTTGTTTCACTATAATGAGAACAAAATATTTACTTTCATTCATGAGTCTTTTCATTTTCCCTCTGCTCACTAGAGAAACATTAGTTTTGATTCGATGACCTCTAACAATAAATTCAACCCCATATTTGAGAAGGTGATATTTATTCTATTCAAGATAAAATATTGTTTTTCTGTCAAACGGATATGAACTACCCAAGAAAATGTCACAAATGTCAAGAGGCACAACATCTAGTTCTACCTCATCAAAAAACTTAGCTATAATTGCAAATTCGATCTTACATTGGCTCATTACCTGTAACTTAGCATCTTCACACACCCAACCTAATGGATATGGATTTTTATGAGGTGTCATCTTTAAACCCAACTTCTTAACAATTGCTTCAGATATTAAGTTAACTTGAGATCCATTGTCAAACAAAGTATCTACCTTTGTATGCTTGACTATAACCCTGACATGGAAAAACTTGCTTCTTTTCTTTTGATCTGTAACACTTTCCAATTTAGCAGATTGAACTAAAGAATTAGAATTGATAGTAGATATACCTTTGCTTCATATTTTCATGATCTTAGATTCATCCCTGAAATCTGAGCCTAGATCCTATCGAGTTGATGCAACAATTTTTTGCTTCCCTTTATCCTTGAACTTCTTTGGTTATAATTCTGCATGCAGCTTCCAACATTGTGCTTCCTCATGCCCCTTTCTTATAGAGTGGGAACATGCAAGTCTTTCTTCATATTGATTTACTGTAGCTGACTTCTTACTCTTCCATTTTCCTTTTGGTTTCTTATCGAACTCGTATGGCTTCTTATATTCAATCAAATGCTTCCCCTTACTAGCCTCTAAATGTGTAGCTTGTACTGGCACTTTATCAATGTTATTAGGGTTAAACATTAAAATATTGTGTCGAAGATATGAGTGCATTCCGCCAATGTATTTTAGAAACTTTCCACGCATATACAACGAAATTCCTAAGGATAATGTCTTCTTTTTTAATTCATGTGTATATGCTTGAATATTCTGGCCTTTACCTTTCCTTAGATATTTCCATTCTATAATTTTCATTTGTGTATAAACTAGTGGATAGAATTGTTTTCTTATGGCCTTAGTAAATTTATCCCAAGAAAAGATTACTTTACCCTTTTGAACAAGATCAACTTATGTCTTACTCTCCCACCATATCAAGGTTGTGCCACTTATTCAAAGAGAAACTAATTGTATATTTGCAGTGTCATCCATGATCTTTTGTACCCTACAATATACCTCTATTTGCTTGATCCAGTTGTCCAACCTTTCTACATTAAATTATCCATCGTAGATTGACAATTCAAACTCAACATCCAATTTTAATAAAGGAAGATTATGATCATGAGGAGACTTCTTAGAGGGATTTTTTTTATGTGAAGAATTTTTACTTCCCTTAGAAGAAGATGATGATGAAGATGATTGTGAGGAAGGTTCTCAAGGTCCACCTTCATCACCTCCTCCTTCCTCTTTTTCTGGTTCAACTTTCTCCAATGTACTTTCCTCCTTGGCCTTCTTTCGACCCTCATACATTTATTCCACCATGGCTTTCATTAAATTAAAATCCTCGAAGAAATCATCTTTGAATTCTTAAGGACCTAATTTTCTTGGTGAAGTCATATCTCTTGTTCAAGTAAATCTTCTTGAACCAATATTTGGATTATAACTTGCAATATTACCTTCTCCTTACTTGGATTTGGACCTTGTAAGCATTCACTCACAATGACTTGCCAAACCTTAGCTCTGATACCAACTTGATCCAAAAAATCCTTAGATGCTTATTAATATTTACAACACAATAACATCTACTTGACCTTCGAAATAATAATGATCGCTTGACTGGTTGAAAATTACATGTGAATTAACTTATCTATCCAAATACACTTTAATGAGAAAACAACTTGTAAAATAATTGAGCAAAAATAGAACAACAACATTGAAATTGCATACACAAGTTTGATAAAGGAGTTCACCCAATTTGGGGTACGTCTCCAATTCCACTTCCAATAGAGACCTCTTTATTAATGCTCAAATGCTTGTGTTTTAAAATGACCTTTTTACATGTTTCTCGAACTCAAAAACATAGTGCACCATCAAATTCTTTGCGAAATTTTGATAAAAATGAGTATAAAGTTCATAAAATTCCATGACGGAACCTTGTGGAATGAATTACGATGAAACATCCAAGTCTAATTACCCTCGGGATGAACTTCGAGACATTGTACTCTGTAAAATGTGTCCTTGTCTCAGTTTGTGCACCCATTAAATAGGGCATGGCCCCCTTAACCTCCATTCGGAACTGTTGGTCGGATTTAAGTATTTGTTAGCGGGTTATCATAACAAAACTGCACCCTTCGCGCAATGATTAAGTTGTTGGTATTATTTGTGGGAGGTTGTGGGTTCAATCCCCCTCAATCTCTTCCTTTATTAGCCCTTTGTGGTTATAACCGCGTATGGAATATTATATAGTATATTGGTTTATATTTATATGTGTGCGGTGGCACATGTTTTATTAGCCACGTGGAATATGGAACGGTCATATCRTATGCATATAAAAAGGGTAGATGGCTAGGCCCTTTTTTCTTCCAACTAAACAATACGATAAACTTAAATATAAACCATCGCATGTATGGTTAAGAAACAAATGTGTGTTGTATTTTTTAGGTCATTGGGTTGTTTAGAAAGAGACCCAGGTTTGATCCTCTGAGGGCCAACTAATTTTAAACAACCTTACCCATTAATGGCCAATGGGACTCTACCACGTGGCAGCCTCTCATTGGTCTATCTCTTCCATGTGCCAATACACAATTGGTCCACTTAATCTACATGATTTCCACATCACATGCCCAATCAGCCATATGGTCATGCCACATGGCACCTTTTGATGCTACCACATCATCATTATACAATCGTAGGATCATGTCACATGTCACCCTTTCAGTGGTGAGACGTGTCACCTTTTGACCCCTTTGAATTTGACTTTTGTCTGGTTGCCCTAAACTTTGACCAGCCATATCTTTTGTGTTATATCTCAGTTTGAGACGATCTTTGCGTCATTGGAAATATATCATCGAGCTCTATCCATTGATGTTTTTTTCGAGAGCATTTGAGACGATCAAATTTTGATCATTTTTGAATCCTTCTAGACCTCTACAAGTGTTCTAGATCCTCTTGGACCTTTGTGAGAATTCATAGATCCTTCTGGATAACAGATGCTTGGAAAAATATAGCATTACCAAATTCCATTAGAGTATGGGGCCTCAAAAATCCCTTTCTCTTTTCAAAGGCTCTTGTTGCAAAAAAGGTATGGAGGTTAATTCAAGGAACAATTTTTGTGGGTTCAGGAAGTAAGAGATAAGTATATAACCCCTAAGATAGTGGAGGATTACATATGAAATCCCCTCAAATAGAAAAACAATTCCTTAATAATCTAGAAAGTTGTTATCTATGCTTTCCATTTGGTTGGAAACTTATTGATTTGGAAAATTGGAAAAGGGGATAAAGTGCAAATTGGTCTCGACCCCTAGGTAGGGATTAAAGGTATTCATAGGCTTCCCTTTCAAATGATTTAGGATTTAATGAATAAAGGTTATTTTAATATTATATAGGTTGCAAACTAGGCAAGATCCACCACTTGGCACCAATAGTGGTTATCGTCAGAAGAAATTGGTTTGGGGGATGAGCATGCAAAAGAATGGAAAAGATACATAGATCTCCTGATAGGAATCAATGTTAGGCTCAAGGAAGAAGATAATCAATTCATCTGGGCATTGAATCTAACTAGATATTAGGTTCCAAGAATAGGCTACAAAGCACTATCAAAAGAAGGAAGAGAAGACTTGTGAATCTAGTGGTGGAAAATTATTTGGAAACTAAAATTCCCAAAAAAAAACAAGATCTTTATGTGGTTCAGTCTATAGAACAAGTCTCCCACATGGGATGTTCTTGGAAGAGTAATTTTATAGCGACAATGTGGTGTTGTAAATGTCACCAAGAAGAAGAAACTATAGTTCATCTCTTTCTAGAATGTCCATGTTGTAGGGAAATCTCCCTGCGGACAGGTAGATCACCTCTAAGAGCTTGACCTTAACCCTAGATAGAAAATGCTTAACGTGGACACTGAATTCCTTTCAAATATATATAAACTAACACATGAGAAGGAAGGATGACAGAAGTACCTTCTTATCGACATTTGTCCCTGCACACTCCGAGTTGTGCTCCAATCCTACGCTCCTCGCTGAGTTCTACAGACAAACAAGATACAACCACTTCCTACTCTATTAATATTAGCTTGAAAACAAATCTATCAATTAATGATAAGTTCATGTGACATTATACACGAACTAGAAAGAAATAGGCCAAGCATGTCATATTGATGAGAATAACGACAGTAGTACTTACAATCGTAGATGCAAATGCGACAGCTTCGTCAAGTCCTCTTCGTCTAACCCTTGCCTGAAAGATCCACAACCCGGAAAACAGCAACTTCACTGATCACTCTCCTTTGGATGACTGTGTGTTTCCTCCAAGATCATAAGTTTCATATCAGCAGTTCTTCCCCCCTTTCCACCATCTTAGAACCTGTTTATATAGGTTAAGAGGAGCTTAACCTCTTGAGTTATCTTTAGAACAAGTTGGGAACTTCCTCCTTAGATTAGGGATCTCTTGATGAAACCAAGAATTCGAATACAACTGCCTCCTAATCTCAAAAGATCCTCCCCTTATTCTCCTCAACAGGTCAACTACTGCCTCAGATTAGGCAGCACTCCCTTAGAAGAGGCATCAGAGCACTGTAGCGCTCCTTGGTAAGCTTTAGGAGAGCGCCAGTACTTTCAAGATGAGCAGCGCTCCTTCAGAGGGGGCAAGGGAGTGTTATAACGCTCCTTGAAGCATTGTAGGGGAGCACCAGCGCTCCCAGAGCTGATATAGAGGAGCGCTCCCCCTCAGAACCTTTGTTTCAGAGCTCTCTTCAGGTGTCAAGAGTTATTTGACTTCAATAAACCAGTCCTTCTCCTTCAAATCAAGTACATGAGATGTTTTAAGTGTCTCCTTAGTGTAGTCGACATGGTAGTATGCTCGAACATCATTTGCGACACTTGTAACCAACTTGCGACACTTGCGAAAGTTGTAAGGGAGATGCGACACTTACGACAATTGAGAGGAACATGCAACACTTATCCAGCTGAGTAATTTTGACGTGTAACAGATTGCCCCCCAAAGTATGAAGTTAGAATATGTCAACTGATAACTGAAATACTTTGTAGATGTCCAAGCAAGGGTATAGACTCAGAGAACCTGACAGAAGCTGCATAAAAACATCCAACAAGTATCATGATATAATTCAAAGCCCAAGGCAGGCATACCTATGCTTGGGTGATCAAGACTTAGCAGGATATGGCCGCCATAAAATACACTGTGGATCCATAATTTTATTGATAAAAAGGTATAGCCACCGAAGATACAATGTGGATCTATACTCTAATGACTCAGACTAATCGTAGCCACGAAGAATACACAGTGGATCAATGAGATGATAAGACATAGCCACGACCAATACAAAGTGGATCTATGTTACAGTGTATGTGTTCTGTGTCCAATAGAAATTCCTTCGTAGCCTAGGCAAAGCATATATCAAAGTGATCGCTCAACCCAGGGTCTTCTTACCAATCCCAATATGGTACGGATCTGGCCATGCGAATAGATGTCTTAACGTCGAACATGGCAGAAACCACTTGATTACCGATCAATGGTGTGAACCATTAACAAGTGCGAGGGAGATCACCATTAATGTCAATGATTCCCAAGGTACCCTNGATGAACTTCGAGACATTGTACTCTGTAAAATGTGTCCTTGTCTCGATTTGTGCACCCATTAAATAGGGCATGGGCCCCTTAACCTCCATTCGGAACTGTTGGTCGGATTTAAGTATTTGTTAGCGGGTTATCATAACAAAACTGCACCCTTCGCGCAATGATTAAGTTGTTGGTATTATTTGTGGGAGTTTGTGGGTTCAATCCCCCTCAATCTCTTCCTTTATTATCCCTTTGTGGTTATAACCGCGTATGGAATATTATATAGTATATTGGTTTATATTTATATGTGTGCGGTGGCACATGTTTTATTAGCCACGTGGAATATGGAACGGTCATATCATATGCATATAAAAAGGGTAGATGGCTAGGCCCTTTTTTCTTCCAACTAAACAATACGATAAACTTAAATATAAACCATCGCATGTATGGTTAAGAAACAAATGTGTGTTGTATTTTTTAGGTCATTGGGTTGTTTAGAAAGAGACCCAGGTTTGATCCTCTGAGGGCCAACTAATTTTAAACAACCTTACCCATTAATGGCCAATGGGACTCTACCACGTGGCAGCCTCTCATTGGTCTATCTCTTCCATGTGCCAATACACAATTGGTCCACTTAATCTACATGATTTCCACATCACATGCCCAATCAGCCATATGGTCATGCCACGTGGCACCTTGTGATGCTACCACATCATCATTATACAATCGTAGGATCATGTCACATGTCACCCTTTCAGTGGTGAGATGTGTCACCTTTTGACCCCTTTGAATTTGACTTTTTTCTGGTTG
>JZKD02S1615315.1:132369-149225 GCA_000966675.3 Picea glauca | reverse complement strand
TGAATCATGATGTAATCAACACAATCATAATCGATACGATCATGATCGAACACAATCACAATTGACTTGTTATGGTTGTAAAATTGTGCATACGATTATAGTCAAAACGAAACGTTCATAACAGCATCCACCAAACTTTCCATAGACTTCGTTTGCTGAGCATTAAACAGTTAACAGACATGACCAACAATAATAATCATACCCATCAACAACATTTGTAATCATAACTGGATAACAATCAAATCGAATCATGATTAAGTCAAATATAGAAACAAATCGTAATCCTGGACATAATCAAATCATAAATTGAATTAAAATGTGTTTCTATTCAAAGCCAGTCCATATATAGAATGCATGCAATGTAACTGAGCCAATCAATGCTGGAAACAGAGCTATTCAAAACGAATTCAAATTCGTTATATAAACAAGCGATTATCTACAAAATGAAATGATATCAAATTTTCCATACCTATGTGACGATTGATCAAGGGTTTCAATAAAAGCTGAAGCACAAGGTTGGACAGGCAGAAGGGATTTGAAGCACAGGTCTGGAGAAGTGATAAGCATTCTGGCAAATGCTCACAGACTCAAAACGCATGTTCCAGCCACTGAAAAATTGACCTGGAAAACGAGAGTTATATCTCTGTATCCACTTAATTTTTGAGAAAACCGTTTGCAATGAGGGTAAAGGGGCTAAAAAGGGTTCTGGGTTTTCAATGTCTTGAGCTAATTCAAATCCGTTTGCCCATAATCGCTCACGCAAAAACGTGACTCTGGGAGCAAATTCGGGGCAGTTTTCTCTGGCAAAATGAAACCACAATCGACTCTGAAAATAATGAGGGTTCAATTCTCCCTTCAGGAGCTAGGAGATAACACACCGAGATCTGTGCTAAGGGACAAGGGTTTGAACAGAGTATTCCCAAAAATCAACAAAGATAACCCTGGTAAGGAGGTAGGCATTGATGCAAAGTGTGCGAGGGGATTGGAGGTTATCTCTGGCCAGGCATGATAGTTATGGTGAAAGGTACGACTGTTGACTTACATAGCTATTCAAACCATCATAGCATAGCTCAATAATCATATCGTTTGGCCAACCAATGAAAGAAAAGGTAAGTGTTATGCCATACAATCAATGTTACACCAGTACAACTACCAATTAATCCTTTGTTCATAACACAGCTCAAAACCATATCATTTGTTCAACCAAAGAATTAAATGGTGGATGATATACCAATGTGCCATTATAATATTTCAAACCATTGTCATTCAATGTAAAATCAAACCTAGAAATTAACCACGCGCCATTGCATAAATGTGTTAATCAAAAGTTTTCAAACATTGTGACAATCGATTTCATAAAATTGACAAGGCAAGGGCTATGTAAAAATTTAACATGAGGATCATATTATATATAAAAACAAAACTAAATGATGACCCTCATGTGATTCAATGAGTCAAGTATAAACCAACACTGCTCAATGCCTCATAAGTTTAATAAAATCAAGTTGCATAATCAAAGTAAGAATAGGCAAATAGGCATAGTTCGAAAATCCTTCTAGCCACTTAGTAATAAACCAAAGGTAAGTGCCATTCAAAATATCAATGCAAAGATCATGACAATTCAAAACGATGGAGGAGTTTTCACGCTTGCATTCGTGAAAACTAAATGAAAACCAATTTGCAAATTGTCGCAAGAAATGAAAACATCGTTTATTTGCAAAATGTGACATCAATTTGAAATTCAAAAGACGTAGGTGTAGGCAGCTTATAAGACAATGGAAAAAATTGAATTGGCTGCCAACAAACCCCCGATAATTTGGATCTTGGAGTGATGAATAATCATGATTCTGGGACTCAATATTTATGTTCTCCACATTTTCATGATTTGTTTGTGTCCTAATATCTCCTTTATGAAATCTCTCATCTAGGGTATATAATATCATATATGGCATGGAATTTTGTAATAGTTCCATTTTTTATCCATATTTTTGTCCATGGAATTTTGTAATTGTTCCATATTTTGATCCATTTCCCCTTTAAGTAAATCTTGCAAGTATGGAAAATCAATTTTTTTCACAACACTATCACCTGTCTCATTAAATTAGTTATCCAATTTGGATATCTATTTTATCTATCTCTTCACTTTCTTAATGAGCCATGGTTGATCTCTCTAGAGATTTAGTTGGTGTAGAAGTATTTGAAACACCCTTTGCCATGTGGGATAAAAGTAATATTTATCTATAGTTATTCTATATTTAACATTACCACACTTTTTGAATCACCCCAGAATACATCTCCCAATCAAATTTATGTCAATATAAGTTACATACCTTTAAAACCCTAATTTGGATATTGTTTCGTAGGCCAATATTTCACCTAATATAAATATGAAATTTCTACACCTATGATTTTGAAAATTTGACTATGCTCTACAATGCCATAGATTCGAACTAATTTTGAGGTGCCAATAAACAGTCATAGTAACTTTCCGAAAACTTCTTATTTTTGTCCCTTAAAAGAGAGTGAAATTGAATGACATGCCACAAGTCCAATTTTTCTAATATATTTCTAAAATTTTTACCTGAAACAATATGTTCTATATTTTTTCCAAAGGAACTAGTGGCACTCAATTTGTACTTTCCTATATTTAGATATGATAGTTTTTTCAAGAACACATGTTTGCGACTAGTTCCAGGACTAGTCAAAAACCTTAATTTCCACAACCTATATTTATGAAATTATAGTGAATTGGAACCCAAAATTTATACCATGGGTACTTTGCTATTTCTCCTAAAACTATTGGAAATTCAATAATTAGAAACTTCACCAATAAAATGTTATAGTGAAAATTTTAAGATTACTTGTTTGAGACTAATTTCACAACTAGTCAAAAACTCTAACTTCCATAGGCTATATCTCATAAAGTGTAGCAAACCAAAAACTAAATTTTTTACCACAATTAATTTGATATGCCTCATAAAAATACTAAAATTTTCACATTATGAAACTTCATTGAACAAATTTATAGATATAATTCCAACATGACTTGTTATAAGTAGAAAAACCTTATGATCATATGCTATGAAACCAAATGTTAGTCAACGAACACCCAAATAACCTGAAAATAGAAAATAAGTAACTCCACACCCTGAGAGTTAGATAGAAAATTGAAAGATAATCATGTTCAAGGGGGAAACCTATTTTTACAATAGAACAAATATACAATATGAGATGATTCTAAAACTAGGTCTCCTTTGGGTATATAGGAGACAAAGGGTACAATTACAATTAAAGGGTCTAGTTGACAATAATAATATAACAATAGAAATGTAATAAATCAATATCTAGGGATTTATATAGGTATTAATATGGGGATTTATGATTGACATGGGGCCTTATCTAGGGATTAACATGTTCCCATAAATACTAAATTTGATGATGGAAACCCATTCATATTGATTCCTAAACTAAAGCAATTTACTAATTAATTTGAGAGGTAAGATGGATGAATTTGATTATTTTAAAGGATGATCCTAAGTTTTTTGGTTACATACATAATCATAGGGCTTATTAGATCAAGGGTTTTATATTTCTTCAAGTTATCTTCACAAATATTCATGGTGTTGCTCTATTTCCTATGAGCGTCCATAGCCCCAACAAAGTCACCCTCATATACCTTTATATGCTACTAATGAGGATGCATATCCATAGTGGAGATATCTACAGTTCCCCGTTATAAACTAAACTTCTTGTCACAGTGCTTACTTTTAAATTTTCCTTAAAAATGGATGTATGGGATAAGAAACAATTTTTTTCAAGTGGGTGGGGATGATACTTGTTTTCAAGATTTGGTTGGCTAATCCCAAGTGATAAATATATCCCCTAGAAGGTATTTTTTAATCTTGAGTAAGATACCCGCTAGTAAGTATTTTATCCCTAGATGTCTAGCTAGTCACCTTCTGAAAGGTTGTTTAATGTATTAAGGTGTGTTATGGAACCTCTTGTATAATTATCTCATTATCTATAGCTTGAATTTCAAATTTTCAAGGAAGCAGACTCATGGAAGACTCTAAGTTACACCACTAAGTTGGGAATTTTAATCACTCTATAGAATTTTTGGGTGTTCTTTGTCTCCTTTGAATATCAAATGAACAACACTTGGCAGAGATTACAAGAACTTACTTGATACACCATAATTTTAGGAATAAAAAAATAAAATAAAAACAAAAGTATGATTCAATTTAGAAATCACAAGTAAACCACCTTCCTAAAAAATATAAAGAAAAATTAGAATAAATGAAAATCCAAAACTAAGAAGAGAAATCATGATCTATGGAAACAACAAGACTAGATCCTAGAACACAAGAAAACTAGACAAAAACTTGTAAATGAAAATCAATTGAAAGTAAAAATTGCAAGATAAGGTTAAATACCACATAAAAAAACAACTGAATTAATGTTTCTAAATGTGACCATTGACAGGAAGGAGATGCATCTCCCCGTCTAGATTTTGTAGTTTATATGTGCCAAGGTCAATTTTTTTAGCCACTTGAAATGGGCCAAACCAAAATTGTCAAAATTTTATGTGTTTTCATTTAGGCTCATACATTTTGTCCCATTTCAAAAAAAAATCTCCACCTAGAAGTATTTGCAACCTGATGCATGTTTTTCAAACCAATGTTTAACAATCTACTGAAGAGTAGCAAATTTATGCGTAGAATTTTCTCTTGCTTCCCCCAATCCTAAAAGAGTATCAATTCAATTTTGAAGGGCCAAGGAACCTTTTCCATGGGAATATTTGGAAAATTAAAGAGAGGGACATTACTAAATAAACCTTGGGAGTAACTTGATATACCCAAATGGTGTTGGGTAGAGCATTGTGCTAGTTCCTATGATGTTCAATGTATATTTTATTTATAATGTATATTAATTTTTTATTGGTGGATTCAAGTACGTTGTTACCTTGAGAATAGTAATAAGATAAAAATATTAAGATACTTTTTTTTTCTAAATCAAATTCTATCAAATTTAAACAAGAAAAATATGAAGCATTCTAAAAAACAAACATTGAATAAACACCAAACATGGTAATCAATTGTTTCTCTAGGAATTGAATCACAACCCCTTCACTGACCTGGAGAATGGAACTACTTCTTCCCATATCATGAGGTAATATATGGAAATCAATATGTATTCATGTCACTTTGAGGAGTTGGGATTAATTTCTCCAATGATTTCTAATACCCATTGCTTGAAAGGTTCATTAACTATCATAGGTTGCAACCGCATGGCCACCTTAGTTTCTTTCATGGAACTCAACTTTCTTTTTTTAAATTTTCAAACATAATAATTTGCGCATTGTTGTTTCCCAACTCCAACTCCTAAAATTTTGTGCATTGTTGTTTCCCTAGGAAGGCGTCCACTAGAAATTCCATTATATAGATCCTTTAAAACTTTTTCAGCATCATTCCTCTCTATACATAAAAGTAACATACCATCATAAAAAATTTGGAAAAGGATGTCATTAATAAGATATTACTAAGAATACTTGAGTCTATGGGATCTTCTTTTTCTTCAATATAATTAGTTGGGACTAGATCCATATTGCTAGATAATGTTTCAAATTGACACACCATGAATTTGTGTCTATTGGTATATACAAGACACCATAGGCATACATGGAAACTTCATTGTTTTAACCTTCTTCTCATGGAGTGACTTGGTCTTGTGATTCAAATGCCAATTTATGCAATCCTTGACCACAAACTAACTTCTAACTTAGATAGCTTGAATTCTAGGTCATACTCCTAAATGGAAGTCATCAAGTTCCCTCTCCTTTTACCAAGTTCATTTTGTATGAATAGTGATTTGAAAACTAGGTGGGGTACAATAAACTTCTTCCATCTCTTCAAGATATAAGGTTTGAATTGTTTGATGACTTTAAATACAACATATATGTGTTTATAATTGGATGTATAATTCAATTTATCTCCTTGTAGCACTATTCACATAAAGGAAATTGGATATTCAACTCTTTTTCCATCCCTTTGTATCATCACAACTACCAAAGAATGGTCTAATGTGAAGGTATAAAGGAAGAAATCTTTAGCTAAATTGGGACTACATAATGCAGGGGAATCAATAAGTGTATTCTTGATTTTTTGGAAAGAGTCCTTTTCAATATATTTCCATCTAAAATTGACATCCTTCTTTATCATTTTCTGCAGTGGCTTAATGATTTCTCTCAAGTTAGAAACAAACCTTCTAAAAAAAATCATCTTTATGAAGAAGGATTTCATGTATTTATTGTTGTGGGGAAAAGGAATCTGGGAAATAGTTTTAGTTAACTCTAGATCAACCAAAATACCATGTTTCATGATTATATGTCCAAGTAGTTTACCTTTGGTGAAAAAATTTATACTTTTCCTTGGGTTCGAAGAAACCCCATACTTCCCACACCTTTCAAAAACATATTTCAAGTCTTGGATATGACCTTATATTTTCTTGGAATATATTGTGACATCATCACATAAACTAACACACTTCTATTAATTTAACCTAAAAAAGACATATCCATGGCTCACTGAAAAGTAACATTATCATTTATCGGTCTAAATGGCATACTCCCTTAAGAAAATGTTCCCCATTTTGATTGAAAGCTAGTTTTCTGCCTATCTAATTCTGCTACCAATACTTTGTTCGACATATGGTGTTGGCATTGATCTCAAAGAGGGTTTATGGTGTTTGTGTGGGAATTAATGAAAATAAGATCAATATGGTCATCATTATAATGTGGTATTTTCATTGAGACACAATTCTATATATAAAGTATCTTTGATGTCAAAATGGGGTCAATAACATGGTATATAACTCTGTCCATGTTGAGATCTTGATTATTGGCATCCATTCACAGAAGAAGCAATTGAATAGACAAAGCAGGTAAAAGGATAATACAATATGGATCCATACAACTCGCATGTGAAGAAGTTAACAAGACAGGTTTTATTAAAAATGGCACTGGAAATGAGAGATGTCCCAGCAAAAATCATGGTGTTAGTATTATTGTAATATGAGTCACTAGTAAAATTTTACCTATGATAGGATTAGCATATTCAGTATTCATTTCATTAAATCTATGTCCCCATTAAAAAACTAGTCGTCAACTCAGGAACATAAAAAGCTACAGAAAATTCAAAATTGTTATCTCAACCTATGATCCAACAACACTTAATTCATAGCCTTAAAGAGTCTCAACTCATCTATTGTAGTTGCTTCAAAGAACATCAAATACTTGGGGGAAACACTTAGCAATACTACAAGAAGACAAAATAGGGAATGATATACTAAGATCAAAGTCTACAATGGTGGTCGAATTGGATGGCAATGATCAAAGTTTAAAAATATCGGATGACTCATATCCAATTTAGCATTTGAACAAGCGCGAAATTTAATATGAGAGGGCAGACTCGAAAGTCATATTATGCCAAATTTTATAACCTAAGTGTCAACATCATGTGTTATCACGTTTTGGTTTGGAATTAAGTCGAGCTCATTTTTCAAATGTGAAATCAATAAAGAATGTCCACTAAACCATTGATCAAAACCCTATCGTTGATTTGATTAAAGCACCTAGATAATCCTGTACCGTCCACTCAAAGGATGAGTAATTCTAAACCATTGATCTATCTAAACACCAAGGTGAGCCTCGTATGTATTCTCTCTCGGTTGCAAGCCAGGGTTATATGGAAAACTTGAGGAAGTCAAGGGTTAAAATATTGAGTAGCACCTGGTTATAGTGTATGGTCATTTGAAGTGCCTACGGGCTAGAGCATCAAAAAGGCCTTAAAACTTGATTATTTAAATATCAGTCACATTGGTTGGTCCTATGAGAAAAGGGGCCACAAGAGTGGAAACTACCCAATGCTTAATACAAAATAAGAACTAGAGAGAAAGATAAATCTCAAATTTTATCAATTGAAGAATCAAGGACGCAGTGGAATTATAGGATCAAAATAATCCATACATATGATTGATTCATAAGCTATGAAAATCATACAAATGAAAATGGTCTTACAAACTGTAATATAAGAGCTTATTATAGCAAAAAAAAATTAGCACCCAACCATTCCATTGTTGCTACAAGACTGTTTTCACATGAAGGGATAAATGTTGAACAACTTACAAGGGATTTGAAGTCTTTTAAATTAAAAATCAACTATTAATGACAAAATAAAATGTTATCATTATTGTTAAAATTAAATAAATAGGTGCAATGGTTATGTTAAAAAGACACAATGTTTCAATGACATACCTATTGGAAGATTATATAAACAAAAAGATATGGTGAAAAAGAAGTGTATATGTGGTCTAATTAAGAAGATCTAAAACATAGACAGAGTCCAAGGAGAGATTGAGTCATTCACATGAAGTGAGGGTGGAAAGGAGGATTGGAGTCCTCTACAAGTTGAATCCTAAAACAAGGAGTTGCAGCTTCCTCAAGTTGGTTCTTGAAAAATAGAGGATTAGAGTCCTTTACAGGTTGGAGCCTGATCTATAGGGAGTTGGTGCTTCCTCAAGTTGGTGCTTGGAAAATAGGGGATTGGTGTATCCTTGAGTTGGTACTACAAAGAAGAGAGATTGTTTTCTCTTGCAAGCTGAAACTTGTAACCGAAATATAGTTCTTATTATTTTTACATTTAATTTCAATTTTCTACACATTCTTGATGATAAATTGTATGGTTCATAAATTATAAATTAAATAATTAATTTAATTTGTGAAAAAGAATAAATATCGATTCACCCCCTCACCTCTCAGTATTGAACAACATTCCAACAATTGGTATCAGAGCAGGTTCCTTCACCATAGTCTAACCACTCGAAGGCAAATTCTAAGAAATCCAATGGATCAACAAGAAGAAATGTCATGCAATAGAGAACCATTGTTCAAAGGAACTGATTATGCATTTTGGAGTATAAGGATGAAAATTTATATGATGGCTCTTGTATGTGATTTTTGGCTATCTTTGGTAAATGGTTATAGTGCACTAACTATTGCACCTTTAGATGATGCTAAAAAGAAACTCTACAATGATAATTCAATGGTTGTTAATGCAATCATGGGTGGATTAGAAAACCCCATATTTGTAAAAGTGATGCATTGTAAATCAACAAAAGAAATTTGGGACAAACTTAAGATCGTCTATGAAGAATATGGAAAAGTTAAACAAGTAAAACTTCAAACATATAGAGAACAGTTTGAGAGTCTGAAGATGAAAGAGGAAGAAAACATTGTTGAATATTTTCAAAGAGTGGATGAAATAGTCAACTCAATTAGAGCATTGGGAGAAGAGTTAAAGACAAAATTATTGTCCAAAAGGTGTTGATATCATTACCAATGAGATATGATGTCATTTTATCTACCTTGGAAGATCAATAAGACCTTGAAAAACTTACAATGGATGAACTTCATGGGATTCATATAACCTATAAAATGAGAATCGGGAAAGAAAAGTCATAAAAAAAGGGAAACGACCTTCAAAGAATCAAAATCAATAAAGATCCATGAGCATGTGAAAAATGAAAATCACTCAGACATATCATATGAATAAGAGGCCAATTTTATAAGGAAACTCCAGAAAGGATCTGGTAAATATAAAGGGAAGCTACCCTTCAAGTCCTTCAACTGTGGCAAAGTTGGGAATTTTTCCTCCAAATGTCCCTATACCAATCAAGTGGATAGTGATGATTAAGATACTTAAAACCATAAATAACTTAAGAAGAGGAAAAATGGAAACAAGAAAAAGAAAAACTTCTACTCCAAAGAAGACAGTAGTTCATCCGACATGAGTGAAGATGATGAGACAAAGCTTTTATTTATGGGCATAGAAACTCAAAGTAAAGTTATTGATGATAATGAAGAAAACTATGAATTTGAAGGAGAAGTATACCTTAAAGGAGAGCGTATTAGTGTTCTTGAAGAACTGAGAAAATATAAAAAGAAGAACAAATCATTAAGAGAACAACTATTAGAATATTAAGGAAAACAAAAGGAAGTTTCAATAACCATCAAGGAATCAGAACGAGACATTATTGACTTAAAGACTCAACTCCAAGAAGACAAAATAATTGAAGAGTTCATAAGTAAACAAATCAATGAAAAGAAACTAGACTGTGAAAATCTAGAGGTTGAAATTGTTTTTCTAAAAAGAGAACTTGAGAAAGGAAACAACCAATCAAGATTTGAAAATAGTTCAAGAATATTGGATGATATTATTAACAATCAAAGATTATCAAGAAATAATTCAGGACTAGTTTATAATCAAAATAAGTCTAACAAAGGATCTAACTCTACATCTCAACAAACTAATAAAAATCCAAAAATTTATGCATTTTCCCTTCAAAGCTCTTTCAAACATGAAGAAAGAAAAATAAATATTGATTCTAATCAACAAAAATCTACTCTACCTTCAAAATAAAATGAGTACAAAGGGAATACAACTCCAAGAACAACTCCCCCAAAGAGGTATCAACATCTATTTCTTGTCTATTGTTTCTCTTGCAATAATTTTGGGCATAAAGCATCACATTGTAGAGCCTATGGAAAATACAATCATAAAAATGTTCATAGATATGGTTATAAGAAAAAAAATAAAAATTATAATAATGAAGATATTAGAAACTATAATTCATTCTCTCCATTACAAGATTAAAATGTTTGTGAATGCAACATTTATGGTCACAAAGCTAGTGATTGTAGACTACCAAAGATTCCCATAAAAACTTCCAAAATTCAAGAAGAAAAGAATAAGTAGACATGGAAAAAAAAAATGGAAGAAAAGGAAATAGAGTGTAAGGTAGCCTTATATGATAAACATAAAAGGATTCAATGGTACATTTACATTGGATGTCCAAATCATATGATAGGAGATCAAGACAAATTCTTAGTCTGAAAAGGAAAGAAAAAGGAAGAGTTACTTTTGGAGATAACATCTCTGCCAAGATACTTGGAAAGGGTACAGTCAGTCTGGGAAATAATAGAGCTAAAGAAGAAAATGTGTTATTAGTTAAAAATATGAAGCCTAATATCCTTAGTGTAAGCCAAACATGTGATCAAAGACATATACTCATATTTGACTCTAAAAAATGTGAAATTAGGAAAGAGGGCTCAGGAAAATTAGTGGTCATTGCACCCATGACACCAAGTGATATATATATCTTAAACATAGAATAAGAAGAAAAATGTTGCATGAGCCAAATAAACGAAAGTTGGCTATGACACAGAAGAATGAGACATATAGGTTTTGACAATTTGATAAAATTCGGTAAAAAGTAAGCTCTGAGAGATATGTCAAAGATTATTAAACCTTAAAACTTTGTTTGTAGGCACTGCCAACATGGAAAGCATACAAGAGTAAGATTCAAGACAAAATAATACTCTACATCAAAACCATTACAACTTTTTCACATTGACCTCTGTGGACCAACAAGAACTAAAAGCATGCAAGGTGAACATTACTCCATTGTATTCATTGATGACTAGAAAATGATGACTTGGGTATCTTTTCTTAAAGAGAAATTATAAGCATTAAAAAAAATTCAAAGCCTTCAAAACACATGTTGAAAATGAGACTGATATCAAAATCAAGTGCCTAAGATTAGACAATGGAGGGGAATTTACCTCATATGAGTTCAATGAGTTTTGTGAAACTCATGGAATTAAAAGATACTTTTCAACTCCAAGAACTCCTCAACAAAATGGAGTTGTTGAAAGAAAAAATAGAATTGTCCAAGAAGTAGCTAGAATTGTGTTAAATGAAGCCAAACTCTCATACATATATTGGAGAAAAGAAATATATACATTAGTATATACACTTAACAGAGCACAACTTAGAGTTAACCACGAAAATGCACCATATGAGTAGTGGTTTGGCACATCAGCATTAGTAAAACACTTGAGAGTCTTAAAAAGAGGTGATGATAATATAGGAAAATTCGATTCCATATCATATGAAGGAAAATTTATTGGTTACTCATCCAATAAAAAGGCCTACAGATATTATAATATGAGGCTGCAAAAAATTATAGAAAGTGAAAATGTAAAGGTGGATGATCTAACATCAATAAGAATCAAATCTCAAGACAATTCACAAGTTGAGGAAAGAAGAAGAGATGATGACGATGAAAAAGGAATTGAAGAAACACAAGAATAAGAATCACAAAGTGAAGAATAAAAGGAAGAGGAAGCATCACCAAGACAATAGTCAAACACATCATCAATAAGAGTACAAAGAGATCATCCTGAAAGCCAAATCATAGGCAACACAAGTGTTGGAGTTGAAACAAGAAGAAGGCTAACATATGAATCAGAACAAGTAATGTTCTCCATAATATAACTCGAAACATTTGTAGAAGCTAGCAAAGATGAAGAATGGATCAAAGCCATGAATGAATATATTGATCAAATAGAGAAGAATCAAACTTGGGAATTTGTCCCAAGATCAAAAGACAAAAATGTGGTAGAGACCAAGTGGATTTTTAAAAATAAAGTTAATGAAGATAGTCAAGTTATAATGAATAAAGAAATATTGGTGTGTAAAGGATATGCTCAAGTAGAAATAATTGACTTTGAGGAATCATTTTCCCTAATAGCCAGATTAGAAGTGATCATAATGTTTTTGGCATTTGCATGTTTTAAAAACTTTAAAATATATCAAATGGATGTCAAATCTTCTTTCTTAAATGGAAATTTAGAAGAAGAAGTTTATATAGAACAACCTGAAGGGTTTATGTTATCAGAAAATAAATACTATGTTTTCAAATTAAAAAAGCACCGTATGGTCTCCAACAAGCCCCCAGAGCATGGTTTTCAAGACTTGATAATCATCTACAACAACAAGGATACAAAAGAGGATCTATTGACACCGATCTTTACATTAAAATTGAAAATCAAAACATGATTATTGTTGTAGTATATGTGGATGATATAATCTTTGGAAGTAATATAAATCCTCTAAGAAATAAATTTTCTACAAAAATGAAAAAAACATTTGATATGTCAATGCTTGGTGAACTGACATTCTTCCTAGGATTGCAAGTTTCGCAATCAGACAAAGGCATATTCATATCTCAGACCAATTACAATAAATAAATGTTGAATAAATTTCAAATGGAATATTGTAAACCTATGAGCACTCATATGATTAAAGGATGAAAACTAAGAAAAGATGATGAATCACTATAAGTAGAGAAAACCATGTATACATGAATGATTGGTATCCTATTATATGCAACAACAACAAGACCAGACATCATGCAAGTTGTAGGATTAGTGGCCATATTTCAATATACACTAAAGAAAGACATATGAAGGAAGTTAAAAGGATTTTTAGATATCTTAAAGGCACCTTGGATTTTGGATCATGGTATCCAAAAGGAGAACACTTCACTTTAACTACATATACTGATGCATATTGGGCAGGAAGTATTTATGACAGAAAGAGCACTAGTGGAGGAGCATTGTTTCTAGGAAAATGTCTTGTGTCATGGCTAAGTAAAAATAAAACCTCCATATTACTATCTACAACATAAGTTGAATATATCGTTGTTTCCTCCTGTTGCACTCAAGTAATTTGGATGAAACAAACTTTAGAATACTTACAAGTAAAGTGTGATCATCCAATTCTTTTTAATCGTGACAATACTAGTGCTATAAACCTTTCTAAAAATCTTGTCATGCACTCAAAAACCAATTATATTATGATTAAATTTCATTTTTTAAAGGAACAGGTTTCTCAAAAAGTTGTTAAAGTAGAATATGTTGATACTAAAGAACAAATTGCAGTATATTCACAAAACCTTTACCCAGGAGTACTTTTGAAAACCTTAGACATAAATTGGGGGTAATCTCCATATCCAATTAAATTGCACAAGTTTCATCAAGAAAAGAGTACATGGACATGGGGAGTATAACCTCAGGGGGAGAAAATAAATATTCCCTCTACCATTGTTGTCAAAGGGGGAGAATAAACAATAAAACCTAGTTAAGAAATGGGCTTTTACTTTGTTTCCATCAATGACAAAGGGGGAGAATGTTGGACATATGGTGTTGGAATTGATGTCGAAGAGGATTTATGGTGTTCGTGTGGGAATTAATGCAAAGAAGATCAATATGGTCATAATTATAATGTGGTATTTTCATTGAGACAAAATTATGGATATAAAGTATATTTGATGTAAAAAGGGGGTCAATAACATGCTCTATAATTGTGCCCATGTTGAGAGCTTGATTACTAGCATCCATTCACAAAATAAGCAATTGAAAATACAAAGAGAGTAAAAGGATAATCCAATATGGATCCATACACCTCACATGTGAAGAAGTTAATAAGATAGGGTTTATTAAAAATGGCACTAGAAATGAGAGATGTCCCAACAAAATCATGGTGTTAATATTATTGTAACAACGGTCACTAGTAAAAATCAACCTATGAAAGGATTAACATCTTCAGTATCTATTTCATTAAATATTTGTCCTCATTGAAAAACCAATCGTCAACTCAGGAACATAAAAAGATACAAAAAATTCAAAATTGTTATCTCAACCTATGATTCCAGCAACACCTAATTCATAGCCTTAGAGAGTCTCAACTTAGCCATTGTAGCTACTTCTAAGAATGTCGAATACTGGAGGGGAAAACTTAGCAATACTACAAGCATAAGCAATATGTAATGATTAACTAAGATTAGAGTCTACAATGGTGATCTAATTGGGTGAAAATGATCGAAGTTTAAACAGATCAGATGACTCAAATCCAATTTCGCGTTTGAACAAGCGTGAAAGTTAATATGAGAGGGCAGACACAAATGTCATATTATACCAAATTTTATAACCCACATGTCAACATCATGTGTCATCGCGTTTTAGTTTGGAATTAAGTCAAACCTTTTTTTCAAATGAGAAATCAATAAATAGCGTCCACTCAATTGTTGATCAAAACCCTACCATCAATTTGATTAAAGAAATTGGATAAGCCTCGACCATCCACTTAAAGGATGATTAAGTATGAATCATTGTTCTATATAAATTCCAAGGTGATCCTCGTATGTATTTTCTCTCAATAGTAGGCCAGGGTTATACGGAAAACTTGAGGCAACGAAGGGTTAAAATGTTGGGTAGCACATGGTTATAGTGTATGGACATTTGAAGTGCCTACAAGCTAGAGCATCGAACATGCCTTGCACCTTTCTTATTTAATTATTGGTCACATCAGTTGGTCCTATGAGAAAAGGGGCCACAAGAGTAGAATCTACCCAATGTTTGGTACAAAATAAGAACTAGAAAGAAATATAAAGCTCAAAGTTGATCAACTGAAGAATCAAGGATGCAATGGAATTATAGGATCGAAATAATCCATACTTATGATTTTTTTATGATTACGACTGCGTGAGACATTCTCCGAGACAAAAAAATTGAGAGAGAGCCCCTGAGAGGGGTGTGTGGTTCCTGTATGAAATAGATCTGGAACGTAGATATGGCCTCCTCCTTATAGAGAGTTGAGAAGAAATCCAGATGATTCTCCTGTGTAACGCAGTCAGAAAGGAGATCTATTGAATTGGACGTGTCTATGGCTTAGCACAAGGTGAACGTGTAAATTCCCATAGATTTGGGTACATCTTCATGAGAAAAAGATAAAGATGATGTATTAGCCTCCTTTGAGCAGAGAGTTGATATGATGAACTCCAAATGAATCTCTTGTGTAATGCAGTGGGAAAGAAGATTTGTTGAGTGCACATTACTGTGGATGAGCACAAGTGAATGTGATCCTAGTGGATGAGCAATAGTGAGAATGGTTCTCATGTGTAATGTGGTGAGATAGAGATATGGAAATCCTTATGGATGTGCCCCTATTGGTTGATCACTAGTGGGTGTATGAGATCCCTTGCTATATTGTTCAAGAGTCAGACTTGCCTATAACCCTAATTGTAATGTAAAGGGTACAGGTCAGCCCCACCTTAATGTAATTGATAATTAATGTAAAAGATAATTAATCTAATTATTATTAATTATATTGTGAGTTAGAGAGGTCGGCCTTGTTGTGCCAATAAAACTTTTGTTGATAGGTTCAGTCTAATATAAGTAAAGGTAAATTCCCCATTGAGGAATCATATATTTTGTGTGATTTTGGAAATTTCAGCAAGTACATCTTGGAAAAAGTGTGCACCTCTCTTGGGCGCTAGTCTTCTATGGTTTGTGAACACCTTTTTGTGTGCTAGGTTTTCTTGGTGGTGGAGGTATTTCTATTGAAGAATATAGCAAAGCATTGGTTGAGTTTTCTTCCCTTGTTGAGAAGGGTTTCCCAGGATACTTCTTGTGTACACAAGTGTTTCTTCTTGTGATCTTGGTTGTTGTAACAAAATTGTTTATGGTTTAAGTTAAAGGCTAAAAAGGAATTAACTTCATGCTTAAACCTTTCTTATTGAAAAATCAACAGGTATTAGAGCATAGGTCTTGAAGAACCCATTGCACAAGCAAATTTTAGTCATCCTCTCTCTCTTCTACAAAATTGTACGACCTACCTCTTTGAGGAGTTTCAGCACTTTTACTTGGACGTTGGGGCTAAAAAGTGCATAGGAGTGTACGAACTCCTTCAATGCACATCCAACAAGATTCACATTGCATTTTCGGGCATTTTGACTTTTTGGCCCTAGGGTTTCACCAATTTCTGCAGAAATTTCAATATTAGGGTTTCTGCAACTCATTGAAGGAGCTCTTCAGCCCACCAGTGTTCTCCTATCTTTCAAAGGCTTATTGTTGGCATTCATAAGTCCCAAAAACCTAAAAGTACTAACCTAGATTA
>JZKD02S1615315.1:91997-111048 GCA_000966675.3 Picea glauca | reverse complement strand
ATTTGAAGTCTTTTAAATTAAAAATCAACTATTATTGACAAAACAAAATGTTAGCATTATTGTTAAAATTAAATAAAGAGGTTTAATGGTTCTGTTAAAAAGACACAATGTTTCATAAGGTGTGCAAATCATGTAATTGTAAATGGGATTACAAACTGTAATAGAAGAGCTTGTTATCGTAAATAGATTTTAGCACCAAACCATTCCATTACTGCTACAAGAATGTTTGCATGTGAAGGGATCAATGTTGAACAACTTACAAGGGATTTGAAGTCTTTTAAATTAAAAATCAACTATTATTGACAAAACAAAATGTTAGCATTATTGTTAAAATTAAATAAAGAGGTTTAATGGTTCTGTTAAAAAGACACAATGTTTCAATGACATACATGTTGGAAGATTATATAAACATAAAGATATGGTGAAAAAAAAGTTTCCCTGTGGTCTAATTCAGAAGATCTAAAACATAGACAAATTCCAAGGAAGATCCTGAAACATTCGCATGAAGTGAGGGTGGAAGGGAGGAGCAAGGGAGGATTGGAGTCCTCTACTGGTTGAATCCTGAAACATGGAGTTGCAACTTCCTCAAGTTGGTGCTTAAAAAACAGAGGATTGGAATCCTTTACAGGTTGGAGCCTAATCTACATGGAGTTGGTACTTCCTCAAGCTGGTGCTTGGAAAACAGAGGATTAGTGTCTCCTTGATTTGGATCTCAAAAGAAGAGAGATTGGTGTTTCTCACAAACTAAAACTTGTAACTGAAATATAATTTTTATGATTGTTACATTTAATTTCAGTTTTATGTACATTCTTGTTAATAAATTGTATGGTTCATAAATTATAAATTAAAGAATTAATTTAATTTGTGAAAAATAATCAATATTAATTCACCCCCCCCCTCTCGGTATTGAACAACATTCCAACAATTGGTATCAGAGTGGGTTCCTTCACCACAGTCTAACCACTTCAAGGAAGATTCTAAGAAATCCAATGGATCAACAAGAAGGAATGTCCTCCAACAGAGCACCATTTTTCAAAGGAAATGATTATGCATTTTTTAGTATAAGGATGAAAAGTTATCTTATGTCTCTTGGATGTGATGTTTGGATATATTTGGTAAATGGTTACACTGCACCAACTACTGCACCTTCAGATGTTGTTGCAAAGAAACTCTGCAATGATAATTCAAGGGATGTTAATGCAATTCTGGGTGGATTAGAAAACCCCATATTTGTAAAAGTGATGCATTGTAAATCAAGAAAAGAAATTTGAGACAAACATAAAATCATCTATGAAGGATATGGAAAAGTTAAGAAAGAAAAACTTCAAACATATAGAGGGTAGTTTGAGAGTCTGAAGATGAAAGAGGAAGAAAAAATTGCAGAATATTTTCAAAGAGTGGATTAAATAGTCAATTCAATCAGCATTGGGAGAAGAGGTAAAAGAAAAAATTTGTCCAAAAGGTGTTGAGATCATTACCAATAAGATATGATGCCAATGTATCTACCTTATAAGATCGAGAAGATCTTGACAAACTTACAATGGATGAACTTCATGGGATTCGTATAGCCTATGAAATGAGAACCAAAAAAGAAAAGTCATCAAAAAGAGAAACAACTTTCAAAGCATCAAAAGAAACAAAGAACCATGAGCATGTGCCAAATGAAAATCACTCAAACATGTCATATGAAGAAGAGGCAAATTTTATAAGGAAACTCCAGAAAGAGTCTGGGAAACATAAAGGGATGCTACCCTTGAAGTGCTTCAACTGCGGCGAAGTTGGGAATTTTGCCTCCAAATATCCCTATCCCAAGCAGGTGGATAGTGATGATGAAGATACTTATAACCATAAAGAACTTAAGAAAAGAAAAAATGGAAACAAGAAGAAATTATACAAGAAAAGAAAAACTTATACTCCAAACAAGACAATAGTTCATCCAAAATGAGTAAAGATGATGAGACTGAACTTTGATTTATGGGCATAGAAACTCAAAATAAAGTTGTTGATGAAATGAAGAAAACTCTGAAGTTGAAGGAGAAGTATACCATGAAGGAGAACTTATTAGTTCTCTTCAATAACTGATAAAATATGAAAAAAAGAACAAATCCTTAAGAGAACAACTATTAGAATATGAAGAAAAACAAAATGAAGTTTCAATAACCATCAAGGAATCATAACAAGTCATTATAGACTTAAAAACTAAACTCCAAGAAGCCAAAAGAATTGAAGAGGTCATAAGTAAACAACTCAATGAAAAGCAACTACACTGTCAAAAGATAGAGGTTGAAATTGTTTTTCTAAAAAGAGAACTTGAGAAAGGAAACAACCAATCAAGATTTGAAAATAGCTCAAAATCTTGGATGATATTCTAAAGAGTCAAAGATCATCAAGCAATAAGTCAGGACTGGGTTATGATAAAAATATCCCCATTTTTATTTCCAAGTGGAACCAAGTTGGCCACCCAAGAGGAATGGTGCACCTAAAAAGTAATCTTGGTGTCAAGTAATTTCTTCGGTTCTTTGTGTAATGTAACACACCCGACCCCTAAATACTCTTTCAATGGGTGGGGCATCATAATTTTGTTTTTCCTAACCATCTCAAATCCTAAATCCGGGATCTCCATCGGCTACTTCTCGCCCCGAGCTTTCCAACGGTCGTCCCCACACTAAAATCTGAGTTCTTGTTTGCAAGTTATTGCCTCCTGAAGCTCTTCGGACGTTATTAGTCAAGGGCCACGTGGCGTCCACGTGGGTCCATCTCATGCATCTCACCCATACTTCCATAAAGTCTGGAAGCTCCAAATTCTCATGTATCTATGGTGGAGATCCATCCACCATTTAACCCGACAACGGATCTTCTTCCTTATTAAGGCATATGCCTAGGGATACTTCAGTGTTCGTTGCTTCGGCGTTGAGTGCCCCTTTTGTCTACGCATGAGACCACTCAGAGTCCCAAACTCCCAAAGTATTGTAATATTGCCACGTGGTTCCGACCTTCAGGCCTTTTGGTCACAAAGTCCTCCGGAGTCTCGAAGTCCCAGACTCCCAGAGTCCTGGTCACATCGCCAACTACTTTGGCCAAGAGGGCATGTACTAAAGGCTGACACGTAGCAAGGGCCAGGGGTGACACGTGCCCTCATCAAGGGGTGACACATGTCATGCTCTAATAGGCATAATGGGTCTGAAAAATGTCCATATCCCGGTGACACATGGCATCTTAGTTGCAGGTCCACGTCACCCTAGATGACGTCAATGGACCACGTCAACCCTAGACAAACAACCTGCTAACGTCCTTTAGATCTCATGGTCTAGATATGTCCACGTAGATCCATAGATCCATGGCTCTCGTTTCTTTGCAACTCCAGGCTTCAGAGCATATCGACTCACCACATATTGAATCCCCCAAAGGGCCAAGTATCCAAACTATCAGATCTGGCACCACGTTTTCTCTACCTGTCAACGGTTGAGATTTACTTAGTCATTCGCGACTTCGGAATCCTTCACACTTTTAAGACTCTTGGTTAAATTCCTCTGGAGTACCAAGTCTCTGGACTATAGGATCTCCTGCCACGTAGCCTCTCATCCAACAACTCTGGTCCAACAGATGACATTTGACAGGGGACAAAAGGGGGCCACGTGTCGCTCCATGACGCATTCCTAGTTGGATGGGAAATTAAGAGGAGTTCTCAATGGAGTCCCTAGATCGATGGTTAAGAGGGATCCCGAAGGATCGAGGATCAATGGTCCAAGTCACTTTGTAAGTTCGACATTCGGTAGTTAGGCATGCAACTTCCAGCGTCCTCCAAGAGCTCTGAATCTCCAAACCACGCTCAATCTATTGCCATGTGTAGCTAGCATTCACGGCCAGGATTCACTCTGGCTTGCAGAACTCCAGGGAAACTCGTGTGTCTCTATGTCTTCCATTGATACCACCGAATACCTGAAATTCTGGATATCCGTTGATCTTTGTACATGCGTCCCTCTATTCTCAATTGTCCATATTAACTTCACGACTCCGGCATTCGGGAGATTCGACGCTAGAGCACCCCTATTCTCCCGAAGTGGAACTTCGACGAAGTAATTAACGCTACCCCTTCCTAAGTTTGATCTAAAGACTGAGAGAGATCTCCACTAGATTCCCAGATCCACGACCCTCATCAATTCGTGACTCTGGCCTTCGGTTGTTTTCGAGATTTGGGGAATCATAAGTCCCGAAGCTAAAGTAGCTTCAATCCTTTCGGGCTTAGTGAGGGGTTTCCAACCCTAGGTCATACGGGGTCATATTTAGGTTTTGGGCTACACTTAGCTCTTATTTGAGACTTGATTAAGGCCATGGGTATGAGCCCTCGATTGCATGGGTGGAAAATATGAAGGAAACACCCTTCTCCCATAGAGTTGAACTTGACATTCCCACTAAGGTAAAATAAAAATGTCAGCGAGACTTAGACGTCTCAGTTAATCCTACCCCAACTCTCCTACGGATTCACATCCCATAAATCTCTAGCTGCTAAACCGAGGTAAATCGAAGACCATGTAAATATAGCAGTTTACAAAAGAAAATGAGCATTTCTAATAAATGTTCAAACACTGCAAGACTTAACCATAAACATAGACATTCAATCATCGCATCCAATGTATTACACAGAGTATGAAAATACTTATCAGAACTGGAGAATGTGAAGTGACTACTGAAATGGGTGTCTGTTTCCACCTAACCATAGGCACAACCACTCCTAACGGATTTACCGCTGGCCACCCCTGAGCTAGACCATGATGCTCTAATAGAAATTCTTTATCCTTGCTCCACGACAGTCAGGGAAAAAGGTTACTCTTCTCTTCCCACAGGATCTTGGCAACCGGTTCTCTCTACACCAAGCAAGGAGGTTTGTACAAGCACTTCCTCAGTCACTCGTCAGCCTCATTTATCATCTTGTAGCAAGACCTTGCATAGGGCTTCTTACAACCAAAACGATATTGCTTCTCCACTTTTCTCTCACCTCCATAGTCGAAAACATGCTCTCTGCTTTTCCGAAGATTGTTTCTCTACTCTGCTCTCTTGCAAATCTGCCTCTATCCCTCAAATTACTTCCTTTATTTCCATCCTCAACAAGGTTGCATGGGCCTGAATCCCCAACTCGTGGTCAGGTCTGGAAGCCTTAAATATAGGTACCTTGCCCCATCTCTTCATTAACTCTTGAGGAGGGCCTTCCAACTACCAGCCTGACTAGTAATTCATTTATGGGTCATAGGATTGTTGAGCAATTACATCAGTAAGTATTGGTTTGGTGAGGGTCATATAAACCATTCCTGCTTTCCCTCACCATATTTCTCAGAGAATCCATGGACTATCTTGGAAAACTCCCCCCTTTCAGCAGTTGTGCAACACATAACCATTTTATATTAATAACAAAAAATTCATACATTGACCCTTTTGTACAAAGATTCATCAAATCAAACATTCACACATATTTAGTCTGCCATAGTCTCTTGGCTAGTTATAGTTATATTTACAAACTGGGGGAAACAGGGGTGTTACAATCCCCTCCCCCTTAAAGGAACATCGTCAGCGTTGTTCTGTCTATTGATGTGCTTTGTATGTACATAAGTAAACAAAAATGGATGTGCCTATTTCATGGCATCCTCCATTTCCCATGTAGCCTCATCTGGGCCAAAGTGTTTCCACTGCCCCTTAACTTGTGAAATGGTTATGTTCCTGAGTGGGGTTTTTTCCTTCCTATCTTTTATTCATTGAGGTTCTCATAGGAATTCTCCCTCGGGTTCCACCTGAATCACAAACCAGTCAATAATATGATTACAATCATGTACATACTTCTTTAATAAAAAAACATGGAAAACATTATGTGTCTTCACTATGGAAGGAAGTCCAAAACTTCAAAGGGTCCACAATATCGAGGTTCCAGCTTGGCACAAGCTCCCATCCTCAAAGAGATTTTCCTGGGTCTAACTCAGAGATACACATGATCCCATAATTTGAACTCTCTAGAAGTCCTTTTCATGTCTTCATATCTCTTTTGTCTATCCTGGGCTATCTTCAAATTTTGTCTGATCTGGATTACTTGTTGTTCCATTTCCTTTATCATATCTAGACCGATTGTAGCTCTGTCTACTAGGTTGTTCCAGCTGATTGGAATGTTGCATTTTCTTCCATAGAGGGATTCAAAAGGGCTCATTTTTAATGACTCTTGATAGCCATTATTGTAGGCAAATTCTACCGGCAGTAGGTAGTCCTCCCACTTCTTGGGTTGATTCATTACATGCATCCTCAGCATGTCTTCTAACATTTATTTTACCCTCTCTATCTGCCCATCAGTTTGAGGGTGATAGGATGTACTAAAGAGAAATTTTGTTTCAAAACTAGCAAACAAATATTTTCAAAAGTTTGAAGTAAATTTTGTATCTCTGTCGAATATAATTTCCTTAGGCATGCCATGCAGTCTAAATATCTCCTTCATGAAAATGTTGACAATATCTATTGCCTTGCAAGTTGAATTGATGGGTATGAAGTGAGAAGCCTTGCTCAATTTTTCCACAACTACCATGATGGCGCCATTTTGTTTGGTTGATCTTGGTAATCCTGTGATGAAATCCATGGAGATGGTTTCTCATTTACATTTGGGAATTGGTAGAGGATGCAACAACCCTGTTGGGTGTCGGTGATCTTCCTTGACTTGCTGACATTCTAGACACTTAGCTAAGTAATCAGCTATGTCATTTTTTAATGCGGGCCAATAAAATAGTTTCCTAGTGGTCGTGATCATTTTCTGATAACCAGGATGACCAGTGTATGGTATTTTTTGTAGTTCATCCATTATGAACCTCTTCAATTCGTCACAGTTCGGAATATACAATCTTTCCTTGTAAGTTAGCAAGACATCATTAAGCATTTGATAGCCTTCATACTTCATCCCTATGGGATCTTTCTTCAGGTATGATGTTCACGGTCTTGAAAAATGCATATGTTTCTTGTGCACTTTTTACTCTTTCTTTGATGTCTGATTCGTTGGCGCTTACAGCTGCCAACTGAATCACTTTCATACTTCTACTAAGAGAATCAACCACCCTATTCTCCTTTTCTTTGATATGTTTGATTTCAAAATCAAACTCATTAAGGAGAGTCATCCACCTAGCTTGTCTAACATTGAGTTTTGGTTGGTCAAAAAAATATCGCAACCCACTATGGTATGTCATAAGCACAAATCTTATTTCTAAGAGGTAATTCCTCCACATTTTTAAAGTGTGTACTATGGCAGCCAATTCCACATCGTGGGTCGCATAGTTGACTTCATTCTCATTCACTTTCCTAGATTCGTAGCAAATCACATGTCCTTCTTGCATAAGGAGTCCTCTGAGCCCTTCCTTGCAGGAATTTGTACACACAAGGAAGTCCTTGTTTGGGTCTGCAATCTTCAGCGCGGGTGTATTGGTAGAAGGTATTTCAGTGCTTGAAATATTTCTTCACATATTGATGTCCAAATGAATTTAACCCCCTTTTTCTGAAGGGAAGTGATTGGGAAACCAATCCTAGAAAATCCTTTTATGAACCTCCTGTAGTACCCTGCTAGACCCATAAAGGATATGATATCAGATACATCCTTTGGGGTAGGCCAATCCATGATGGTTTTAATCTTGTCAAGATCAACTGCCACTACTTCCTCATAAATAACATGGCCTAAGTAATGGACTTGTTTCTAGAAAAAGTCACACTTACTAAGTTTAGCATAGAGTTGATGTTCTCTTAGTACTTGGAGTACTAGCTTGAGATGTTCTTCGTGCTCTTCTCTATTCTTGGAATAGATTAGGATATCATCAATGAAAACCAACACAAATCTATCCAAGAACTTTCTGAGTACGTTATTCATTAAGCACATAAAAGTGGTTGGTGCATTGGTAAGCCCAAATGGCACCACCACAAATTCATAGTGACCATATATTGTCCTAAAGGTTGTCTTGTTGATGTCTTCATCTTTAATTCGGACTTGATGGTATCCAGACCTCAATTCAATCTTGGAAAAGATTGTAGCACCACTTAATTGGTCAAAAAAGTCATCGATCCTTAGCAAGATATACTTATTCTTGATGGTCATATTATTGAGTTGTTTATAATCTATGCACAGTTTGAGTGTGTCATCTTTATTTTTCACAAACAAGATTGGTGCTCCCCATGGAGACACACTAGGTCGAATGTAGCCTTTATCCCACATCTCCTTCAATTGTAGTTTGAGCTCAACTAGCGCTAGTGTACTCATTTTATAGGGAGTTCTAGACATTGGCACCGCTCCTGGTACAAGTTCTATTGAAAAGTCAATATCCCTTCTTGAAGGTAGACCCGACACCTCTTCTGGGAACACATATTTATATTCTCTTAATATGGGATGGTCCTCTAGGCTGGGTTTGTTGTTCTCAACAGAGTTCAACACTTGTATTGCATACAAGGGACATCCTTTTCTGCAATACTTATTCACTTGGAGGGATGATATTTGTCTCACTTGGACAGGATTTTGAATCCCTTGTAGGGTTACCCTTCTTCCTTCTCCATCTTTGCACTCCAAAGTTTTATTGTCACAATCCAACTTGGTTTTATCGGAATCCAACCAGTCCATGCCAATCAACATGTCATAAGATCCTAAAGGGAGCATGTTTAGGTTCTCTTGGGTGGGAAATATACATATAACGAACTGGCATGCTAATATGACCTTTGTGACCTCTGTGACTTTTCTTTTGGTTCCAGTGGCTAGTTGTAACAGCCATGATTTAACATGTTTAACTTGTTGCAATTTACATTTCTCAATAGTTTGAGGGGAAACATAACTCAAATTACAACCAGGGTCAATTAAAATGGAAACATGATGGTTGGCAATCATACCTTCCATCTCCACCACTGAATCTTTGTGGTCATCTTGTTTATTATCCAAGGATGCATAAATTTGTGGCATGCTCTTGGCCACATCATTGACTATGGTAGCCTCTTGGACGTTGTAGACCCTCTTATTTCTTTGTTTCCTATGTAGATAGTCCCTCAACAGATGTTCCTCTCCACAACCCCAACATTTCAAGGGTTCTCTCTTCAAGTTATCAGTCTTACTTGGAACTGCTCCGAATGGTTTATTTCTACTCTGGGATGGAAATTTTTGTTGATACACACTCTTGGTAGGAAGGATCATCCTAGAGCTCTTCCCATGGTTCTTAAATCTCGAGGATTTGAACCCCTTCCTCTTGAATCCCGAATTGTTTTTCTTCTTCCAGTCTTCATGGGGTTCTATCTTATTCTTGAATTGCTCATAGAAATACCTTGCCTTTAAAATAGTATCTTATAGAGTCTTTGGCTCATCAAACTCAATTATGTCCCAGTAGGACTGAGGTAATCTACTAATAAATCGTTGTCTTTACTTTTTCATCCTTTATGTAGGACACATACCTTATCAACTCAAGAAATTTGTTGATATATTCATCTATGGTGAGTTGTCCTAGCTTGAGTTCATACAACTCCTTGGTATTCCCATCAAAGTACTTTTTCTGACAGATACTTCTTCTTGAAGTATTTCTCAAATTGTTTCCATGACAAGTCCTTCTCATGGATTCATTTCACATTCCTAAGGTCCTCCCACCAAAATGGAAGCTTTCCCATTCAAATTGAAAATGGTTATCCAAGACTTTAAGTTTTCAGAGTAGTCATGGACTTTGAAGTACTTCTTCAAGCTAAGTAGCCAAAATTTTGTTTCTTGCCCCTTCTTAATCTCTCCATCGAAGGTGGGTGGTTTGGATTTCTTGAACTCTTAAGGTTCATGACTCTTGGAATGTTTCCTCTTCTTTCCTCTTGTCTAAGACGGGGAACTTGTTTTCCCACTAGAATGTCCCTTGGAGTTTTCAGTGTCCTCGGAGGAATATTCCAATGAGTGTCTCTTGGCTCCATGTTGGGCCTTCCTTGAGATGCTCCTCCTGGTGTGGTCACTTTCCGGACCATGCTTTTGTATCTTAGGTGGACTTGGAGTTTTCTTAGTATGATGCCTGCCCACATGACTGGCATATGGACCATGTTGCAATTTGCTTTGTATATTTGATAGACTTTGCAGTAGGACTACATTCATTTTAGTCTGGTTTTCCTGCTCCTTTATCAGCCTTTCATTTTCATCCTTACAACTCTGTAATTATTCCATGAGGCTTCTTACAGTTTCAGCCAAATTTGGAAGGGTTTCCACTACCTTCCTTCCATTAGAGTCTTCCTCTCTATTGTGGAAGCTCTCCCCCAACTCATGGTGTGTCACCATCCCTTACGTTGTGGTTTTCATGTTGTTCATGAACTGCTTGAGTGCTGATAAAACATTTTATGTTAGTTACTAATCTACCAATTCATGAACAACACATATCATTGCAAGGTGAAGTTGGCTTCTTTATTTGGACACATTAGCAACATACAATGCAGACTTCCAAAACATCTATCAATCATAGAAGGTTTCGTTCCTCTCTTCAATAGGGGTTCGGACAAGTTTCTTATAGAAGAGGGGTAAGGTAGGGTGTTACCCCATAAAGTTCTCTAATAATATTTTTATGCGATTTGTGCATGAGCCTAATCAGGCCAAGTGTTGTTTCCATGCTCTGATACCAATTTGTAACACCCTTGACCCCTAAATACTCTTTCAAGGGGTGGGGCATCATAATTTTTTTTTCCTAACTATCTCCAATCCTAAATCTGGGATCGCCATCGGTTACTGCTCACCCCGAGCTTTCTAACGGTCACCCCCACACTAAAACTTGAGTTCTAGTTTGCAACTTATTGCCTCTTGTAGCTCTTTGGGCGTTATTAGTTAAGGGCCACGTGGCGTCCATGTGGGTCCATCTCATACATGTCACCCAGACTTCCTCGAAGTCCCGGAGCTCCCAGTGCTCTTGTATCTATGGTTGAGACCCATCCACCATTTAACCCAATGACGAATCTTCCTCCTTATTAAGTCATGTGCCTAGGGATATTTCAGAATTCGGCGTTGAGCACCCATTTTTTCTACGCACGATACCTCTCGGAGTCTCGAACTCCCGAAGTCTCGTAAGTTTACCACGTGGTTCCAGACTTCGAGCCTTATGGTCTCTCTATGATACTACACCCCAAATCCTCTGGAGTCCCTAAGTCTCAGACTCCCGGTCACATCACCAACTACTTTGGCCAGGCGGGCACGTACCAGAGGCTAACACGTAGCAAGGGCCATGGTTGACATGTGCCCTCATCAAGGGGTGACATATGTCACACTCTAATATGCATAAGGGGTCTGCAAAACGTCCATATCCTGGTGACACGTGACACCTTATTTGCGGTTCCACGTCACCCTAGATGATGTCAGTGGGCCACATCAACCCTAGACAAACAACTTGCTAACGTCCTTCATATCTCATGGTTGAGATTTGTCCACGTAGATCCATAGATCCACGGCTACCGTTGCTTCGCAACTCTGAGCTTCGGAGCATATCAACTCACCACATCTCGAATCCCCCAGAGGGCCAAGTCCCTGGATTATCAGATCTGGTGCAACGTGTTCTCTACCTATCAACAGTTAATATTTACTTCATCGCTCGTGACTTCAGGAGTCTTCACAGGAATCATAAGATTCCCTAGGATTATAAAACTATTGACCATAGCTAGCATACACATGCACAGGTACTCTGACAGACCATCCTTACTAGACCTTCGAGATCTGTCCAGGGATGATCAGTCCCCTAGGATTATAAAATCCTAATTGAGCTACTCTCTATTGGTTAGGATACCATAGTATCATTGGCATCACTCCCCCTTTCAAGGGAGGTCCTTTCGGACTATACCAAGCTTGTCTCAAAAGTTTTCAAACTTTAAATGAGACAGAGGCTTGGTCAACACATCTACAACCTGCTTATTTGTGCCAACATATTGTAGCTTTATGGCTCCCCTTTGCACCATATCACGAATGTAGTGATACTGAATTTCTATGTGCTTCAACTTGTCATGGAACACATGGTTCTCTGTCATCTTTATGCATCTCTGGTTATCACATAGAATCACGATTGCTTCCATCTCCAGATCAAATAGATCGATCAACAACTTTTGTAGCCATATGGCTTCACAAATGGTGGAACATGCAACATTGTATTATGATTCTATTGTGCTGAGAGCAATACTGGATTGCTTCCTACTCTACCATGAAATCATGGCTGACCCCAGACTAAAACAACATCCTAAAGTACTCTTTATGTCAGAAACACTTCCAACCCAATCTGAATCGGTATAACCAATCAGTCTAAGGTCTTGATCTCCATTGTAGCAGAGACCAATGTCCAACGTACCCTTAATGTATCTCATCACATGTTTTGCAGCAACAAGGTGAACACGTTCGGGCCCTACCAGTTCACAGCAAAACATATGTCTGTCTTGGTATTCGTCAAATACATCAACAATTCAATGATCTATCTATACAACATAGCATCAACCAATTCTGACGAAGTATCAACTAAGAGATTCAATTTTGTTTCCATGGGTTTATTCATGGATTTACACTCCAACATATCAAATCTATTCATTATTTCAACAACATACTTCCCTTGGTTAAGGAAGATCTTCTTTGGGCTCTGCTAAACCTCAAGACCTAAGAAATAATGCATTAGGCCTAGGTCTTTCATCTGAAATTCTGCAACGAGCTTCTTCTTATAATTAGTGATGAGCTTTTCTTCTCCAGTTAAGAATAAGTCATCCACATACAATAGCTATATAACAAGCTCATCATTCATAACCTTGAAGTAAAGGTTAGAATCAACTTTACTCTTGGTAAACCCAAATCGTCAGGAAATTGTCAATACTTCCATACCAAGCTCTAGGAGCTTGCTTCAATTCATACAGAGCCTTCTTCAACCTGCAGACATGAGTCTTTTTGTCTTCAACTTCAAATCCTTGAGGTTGTTCTATATACACTTCTTCTTCAATGGCACCATTTAAGAAGGTTGTTTTCACATCCATCTGGTGTAACTTCCACTTCATCTTAGCTGCAAGGGCTATGATGGTTCTGATAGAAGTGTATCTGGCTACATGAGCAAACATCTCTTCGAAGTCAATGCCTTCCTCTTGAGAAAATCCATGAGAAACAAACATTTCTTTATATTTCTCAATACTTCCATCAACAACATGTTTTATCTTGTATAGCCATTTGGAAGAGACCACATCTTTTCTCTTCGGTCTAGAAACTATTTCCCATACATCATTCTTTATAGTAGATTGGTATTCTTCTGTCATGGCATCTGCCCATTCTTTCTTCTGAATGGATTCTTCAAATAAAGTAGGCTCCTTCTCTATGAGATCGCACATCAAAGCCATATAAATGGAGAATGGCTTAGGTTTCTTAACTTGTCTCATGGTTCCTTCAGGGGCACCATACTTCTCTCCATCTTGAATAAGTTCTCCGACCCAAGTTGACTTTCTCTTGTGAGATATCGTCATCTGGGGAGGTTCTTGAGATTCTATCATATCATGATCTTCATGAATCTCATCATCGGGGTAAATTGTGGCTTCCCTTACTGGTTCTACAAATCTGGGAGCTACAGGTTCTTCTTCATATACTTCTTCAAGTTGGCATCTCCTTGATTTATTGAGTGTTGCATCTTCATCAAAGGTTACATCTCTGTTGAACTCAATATGATGGTAACCTAGACTGTAAATTATGAAGGCCTTAGAGACCTCACAATATCCAACAAATATTCTCTTCTTTCCTGAAGGGTCTAGCTTGGTTCTATTTTCTTTTGGAATGTGTACAAACACTCGACAACCAAATATTTTGAGATGGCTTGCTTCTGTCTTCTTTTCAGAGAACATTTCTTTGGGGTTTTTGAACCCAAGTGCACTATGGGATAATTTGTTTTGTACATACACTATTGTTCTTGCTGCTTCTTCCCATAAGTGCATTGGAAGATCTTGATCATGGATCATAGTCTTCACTGCTTCCATTATAGTTGTGTTCTTTCTTTCTGCTACGCCATTTTGTTGAGGATTGTAGGGAGTGGTGAGCTCCCTCTTAATCCCGACATCTCTGCAAAATCTTACAACTCTTTTAAGATGTATTCTCCTGCATTATCTTACCTGAGTATCTTGATTTTTTCTTTCAGCAAGATTTTCTATCAAAGCTTTGAATTCCTTGAATTTCCTAAACACTTCATCTTTTGATTTCAAGAAGTAAACCCAAGTCTTGCGAGAATAGTCATCAATAAATGATACATGGTATACATACCCACTAAGAGAGGTGGATGGCATTGGGCCACATACATCTGAGTGGATGAGCTCCAAGACTCCTACTTTACTATTGCTCTTTGAGAAAGGATTCTTGATGTTCTTTCCTTATGCACATCCCTTGCACACACCTTCATTATCAACCTTGAAATCTGGTAGACCTGTAACTGCCTTGCTCACATATGGTAAGGCCTTGTAGTTGATGTGAGCTAGTCTTCTATGCCAAAGTTCACATGGACTCTCAGTGGAGTGAGTCAAGGCTACATCTGAGTGACCTTTGAATTTATACATTCCACCCTCTTTTGTTCCAATAACAATTGCATCTTCTATGGTTTTTCCTTTAGGCCACATGAGGACTTCACCATCTATAAATGCAACCCTGAAGCCTTTCTTATCTATAGTTGAGATAGAAAGCAAGTTCTTTATCAAACCTTGTACATATAGTACATCCTTCATCTTCATTGGGGTCCATGGATCAAGTTTGTAATCAGACTCTCCTACTCCTTTGATAGGGTATTGGTAATCATCTCCAAGTGTAACTTTCTGGGGAAATTTCTTTTATGTAAAGCTAGAGAGAATGTCTCTTTGACCTATCATGTGCTTGGAAGCACCACTATCTATGAGCCACATATCCTCACCAGGTGACACTGATCCTGAGAGGGCAGAGATTAAGACATAGTCTTCAATATTTTCTTTAATCATCTTTGTGGGTGGCTCTTCATCTTCAATTGTATGGGCATGGTGCCTTTTGTTTCTCTTCTTGTATTCCTCTCTTCTAACTGGACAATACTTACCTATATGTCCCATATTGTCACAATGGTAACATTGGTAGGATGAGAAATCCTTTTCTCTTCTTTGACCTTTCTGAAACCTCTGGAATCTCCCTAGAGGGTGAGATTTTTTATGGATGAATTTATTTGGGGAGTGAGACTCCTTATGTGGGTGGGTCTCTTTCTTGAAGTGAGGCCTTCTCTTTCCTCCTTTAGTATGAATAGCTAGAACTTGATCGTCATCCCTTAATAGTACTACTTCTCGGTTAGCTTCTCTTGCTTCTTCTTGAACACATTCTTCCCAAAGACTTTCAAATTGTAGTTTTTCCTTTCTGGCACAAATGGTTTGGATGAATGCATCCCAAGGTCTTGTGAGACCATTAAGAGCTGCCATTATGAGTTCATCTCCATCTAGGGTATCTCCAATTGCTTCTAGTTGTTCCTTGAATTGAGAGATTCTAGAGAAATATTCATGAACAGTTTCTTCTTTCTGCATCTTTGTATTCTTGAGTTGAGTTCTCAAGTTCATCTTACGGTTAATGTGTCTTCGTTCATACAATATAGTTAAGACATCAAACATCTCTTTAGGAGTGTTCTTAGATGCCACTTGAGGGATCAAGTGATCTTCGATAGAGCTTGCAATGATTCTTTTGGCCCTAACCATGTCCTTCAAGTACTTTGCTTTAGTTGTAGCATCTACAGGTTTTGGTACATTTTCTTTGATGAATCTTGCTAGGTCATTCTCTTCAAGAATGAGTGCAATCCTATACTTCCAGGAATGGAATTTATCCATACCTTCTAACTTGTCAACAAGCTTGGTGCTTGCGAACATCTTGACCCGAAGCTGGGAAAATGACCAAAAAATGAAAGTGCTCAGAATTTAGATCTAAACTTACTAGGAGGTGTGCTTGGATTAGGTGAGTACCCTGGTGCAATCAATTTTTTGAAAATCCAACTTTTACCCCTTGAAACTGAGCTTGTGCAATTCTGGACTGGTACTGGTTTTGGTTTCCTGGTTTTCTGGTACTAGTGAAAACTAGGGTTTCACTTTCCAAGAGTTCTATCCACTGGAAAAGTGCGCTCAAGCTGCTAATGAACTTGCTAGGCTAGGGCGCACTTCCTTGATGAGTTTTAGGCTAAAATTTCTCTTCAATAAAAATCCCTAATTTTCTTATACGRCAACAATGACGTTTTTGCTTATCCAGTGAAAGGTGTTCTYCTCAGMTTAGCTCTGAAACCATGTTAATTTTAGAGCATCTATTAAGTTTATTTTCAATTTACTAGATAACAATAACATAGGTAGGATCACTGAGAGAAACACAATCACAAGATACACAACACTTATCCTGGAAAACCCTCATGGGGGAGAAAACCCAGCAAAAACTTCCTTGATATAGATAGCCAATACAATGCCAAGACACTAAACCAAAATACTAGAGAATATCCAACACTGAGCAATGTGTCTCTCTCTTCCTTCTTCTCCCAATTGCAGCTATCTCCAAACGTGCGCACTTGTTGAGTGGAATGAGTGAGTGAGTGAATGAGGCACTAGCCTCTCTTATTTATATTAGATGGCAAGCACTAGGGAGGTGTCTCTTCACTGGGAAGGGTCGACTTCTTCACTTAGTGGTTAAAACCACTTTAATTAGGCCTGGAGCCGACTTCTTAAATTGCATGATATTATTAGGGTTTGACCAATCTGCAAAAGGGGATTTGGTCATTTACAAAGCCCGACATGATCAATCCACAAAAGGGGATTGATCTAATTAATAATGAATTAATAATAAATAGAATATTCTTTGCAGTTACAATATTTCAACATTTGCAACTGTAGAAAAGCTCCCTGCATCTAATGGGTGTAGGCTCAATCTGTGCTTCCTTCCATCTACTAGATGGTAGTGATTTATCTACCTCCTTGTCTTCTTTGGCTCTATTCTCCTCAGCTATGCTGCTCCAATAATGGATTTCTTCCATCTTTTTGGCCCAATGTGTAACCTCATTTTTGCTCCACCTAGGATTTTTGATGGATACAAATTGTTGGAATGTTACTTGAGCCTTGAATGTCTCACTAACAACGTAATATTCCTTATCACAATATATGATCTCTTCTGCAAAATCCGCAAACTCCATCTTTCCTCTAGATCATAAATGTATATCACAGGTTAGCGAAGGAAATTGGCTTTGATACCACTATAATGTTCCTCACCAAATCTGATGTAAATATCATATTAATGTGGTTGAGAAATTTTGTCAAACACTTGGTATACAAACCCTCAACTCTCTTGAAATCACTTCAATACTTGTTGTCCCATTTATCTCAATTTTAATGGTTCAATATTATTTCAAACACGTCATATGCAACACCAAATCCCTTCCCAATGAGTGGTTGTTCTAAATTTATGTTTGTTGTTATGTTTATTTGCAACTGGTTGGTTGAAGTGTTTTGTCAAACACTTTCCATACATATGTTTGTAGCTTTCATCATTGTTTTTGTTTCTTATGTATGGTGGTTGTTGGGCATGAAATAACATGTAAATTACACAAGAAATGCATAAGAAACAATACTAAGAAACTCCAATACACAATGAAGCCAATATAACTCAGATCTGATTTTATTATTTAATTTGCTAACCTCAATACATGGGTGAACAGATCTGATGTAAATCTGATACAAAATTATATGGTTGATGTAGAAGACTCCAAACACTAAAAATATGCAACAAGCCAACTCTAGAAACCCTCCAAAGGTTACCCACAATAGATCTCCTCAAAGAATGCAATCTATCACATGATAACCAAGCTACCAAGTGCTAATAATTTGTCATGCTCTAATAATTTCTCCCAGCCACTAATCAATCTATTTTTTGAAGGGATGGCACTCAAACCCTTCTACAAAATTCGCCCAAGGTGAGTACACTTCGACCCCAAGAGATAAATGCTCAACCCAATTCCAGAAATGAAGATCTTGACCTCTGAATATGGTCCCTCAAGCAATAATTCGCCCAACTATGAAAATAAATAAATATGGAGCATGAAAACCCCAATAATGCCAAGACAATGTAACCCCAGGGATGGCAAATGTTCCTGGTACAAGATCTCTACCAGATCCAACTCTCTGAATCCAAATCGAATTGTTTTCTCCTTCACAATGTGCCCTCTCTGCAGGAAACCTCCAGATCTGCACCCTAACTCTTCTTTCACTGTAAAAACAAAATTTGTTGTTGAATAGAACTGAACTAGAATGGTGAGGGAGGAATCTTTCACCTCCTTGGACAAACTTGGATCAAGAAACGTGGAATCTTTCACCACCGAGTTGATCTCTAGGGTTTGTTCAGTCAAAACCTTCAAAACCCCCAACTATCATGGGCTCTCTAGCAAGAAGTCAGACATCAAAATGATAATCAACATAATGAAATAATAGAGGCCTCTATCTCTCTTTTATCCCCCATATTCGCCTTTTCTCTCCAAGTGCCTTTTACTTTATTTTATTATGCTTTAATTAAATCACTTTATTAATTAATTAATCATTCTACAATATACTTTATGTGTAATTTTGTATATCACAACTACAAACATGATACAAAAGTGATTTTGCATATCACAACTACAAATATGATACAAAAATAGAATTATTAAACGGTTTTTATCCTAGCTTCAAATTAACATAAAAGAATTGGGATTTAAATTTATTTAAGGGTTTTTCAATAGTTTGTAACTCAATCATAGTGCTGTTTCAAAATTAAATATGCCATTGATTTTAATTATATGTATTTATTATTGTACAAGAACAGATTTCGAATTCTATTTTAATTTATTTCTTTTCTTTTTATAATGAGGGGAGTTTTCTACACTCTAGTATGAGGAAGATGTGTAGTTCCTTCCATGATCATGTTAATGTTTTATGACATTATTATAATTCTTTGCATTTCAATAGATAAGAGCAACATAAGAACAAGATCACTGATAAATACACATTCACAAGAGACACAACATTTATCCTGGGAAACCCTCTAGGGGAAGAAAACCCAGCA
>JZKD02S1615315.1:71164-84412 GCA_000966675.3 Picea glauca | reverse complement strand
TCAAACCAATACAGATAGTCCTCTCCAAAAGATGCGCCACTCTTCTCCTCTCTCCAACTGGTAATTGCAGCTTGCCTCATAAGAAAATGAGCAAGTGAGTTGTGTTCAAATGAGGCGCTAGACTCTTGTATTTATACAAGTTCTGGCACGTATGAAGTGTCTCTTCACTGGCAGGGCCGACTTCTCAATCTGGGTGGGTAAACCCACCTTTATTATATTTCTGGGTCTCTTAATTAACTGTTGGGGCCGACTTCTTATTCTGCATATTATAATTGTCTGTTGAACAATCCACAAAAGGGGATTTGGTCCTAATACATTTACCGACATGATTAATCCATAATGGGGATTAATCTTATAAATAATATATCAATAATAATAAGAATGCTCTTCGCAGTTACATTATTTCAACAGTTGACACATGACATTTAAAAAAAGTATTAATAACAAAAAAAAAATCCATAGTCGACCATAAATAAAATATTTCAATGTCCACCTTAAGTAAAGTGTTTTTATATTAACATTCTTTATATATATATATATATATAAACACTTTAATATATATAGATACAGCCTTAGTGGGCCTAATGGTTAGAGGGGGGTAGGGTATGTATACCTCCGTAAACTTTACCAGTCAAATCGTTGGGCGGAGGGGGTCCCTTGTCCCACAAACAAGGGTGTCTCATACACCAATTTGGTGTCTAGCTTGGCCGTGATCTTCAAATTATGAAGGTCTCTTCGAAGACATCCGATAAAATTGAAACGATACAGAGAAGAATAGCATGGCCCCTGCACAAGGATGACATGCACAAATCGAGAAATGGTCCATATAAAATTGAAAGTAAAAAAGCTCTTATAGTTAAAACATTCCAATGGTGTGGTATCGGGGAGATGGAGATGTGTAATTCCTTCGCATGCTCAATATGGAGTTGACACGTGAAATGCATATATATATAAAGAACTAGCGTAGTTCCATTTTCACTCCAAATCTATAGTGCACGAAGAAGGATCAAGTACTTTGAAGTGAAAACTTTTTTCAGATTGAAAAAACTTGAGGAAAGGTTTGCACTTAGAGGGATTTGATCCCTTTCGGTGCATGATAGATCTGGAGTTAAGATGGATCTACACTTGTAGTTAGAGCAGAGCAAGGAAGACACATTCCTTCTGGATTTTAAAACATTTGTTGATGATACAGACAAGCATGGTGCTTCCATTTTTCTACCAGAACAAATATTGCATCTAACTGAATTGAATTGAAAAGGCTTATTATAACACCAGCCAGCAGTAACAGGTGCATACCATTGCTCCTCATATTATTTTTCCGATATGTCATTGTATCTGCATTTTCATATACAATGCTGCATGTGATTAAGAACAAAGACTGCCTCTAACTGAATTGAATTGAAAATGCTTATTATAATACCAGCCAACAGCAGGTAGATAACATTGCTTCTCATATTATTTTTTAGATATGTCACTGTATCTGCATCTTCATATACTATGCTGCATGCCACTAAAGCTGTGTGGGTTGTAGTTTTCAATGTTGTTCTATATTCAATAGACAGTGACCAGTGAAGTCAATTGCCTTGTGTTAGTAATGCTATATACCATTCAAACACAATACAAAGTTGTGAACTACTGGTTCGAGTAGTTTTCAGCATAATAGCAAGATTCGAATACGCCTACAGATTTGAGTATGACTCAGTATGGAAAAAAATATGTAATGAAAAAGTTCAATACAGCTCCAATATGGAAGTATACTTTTTTTTCCAAATTTTAGAAGAATTTTAACATGGAACATGCCATAAATAAGAAAAATTAATTTATTCCTTGAAATTTTGGCTATATAGTTTATATTTATAAGTTTTTTTAGGTATTTTTATTAATATTTTTTAGGTTCTTGGACTATTTTTTTTTGGGTTTACAGGTAAAGGGGTATGAAAGACATGAAGTATATTGTCAAGGAAAATAAAAAAATGCTAACTGTACATGTTTGTATTGTAAGAAAAATTTGCAGAAATTCATGTTGCTGTCGAATTTCAGTACAGCAAAAGACCAATACAGCTGAATCTTGCTACTATGGTTTTGAGGTCATGTTCAGTGACCTACTTATTGTGAATCAGACTACCTATATGCTAGCACTGAATCAGGCAGTCAGTCTCTTCTAGTTCCAATAGGCCTTTCCACCTCTTCTGGGGCTTTCTGCACCTTCACTCGGTATGTAGCCTGTGGGATTGTAGAGCTTGAAATTAGCACAACTAGCCTACCATTTTATATTTATTGACTTAAAGATGAGATGAATGATACAAACCTGTTTATGCGGTCCAAATTCAATGACATAGCTAGGGTGTATTCTCACAGGAAAGTTTGGAGGGACACGGTATCTCCTACCTTCAACACTGAAAGTAAAAGGTGTGCTATTCAGTAAGTCAATCTGTCTGTCTGTATCCATAATCATTACCACATAACCAGGCAACCACTATTTAGGATATTAAAAGAAGAAGTAGAGCTAGTGTCTTCCTCTGATCTGTACTTACTCAATAATCCAGGTGCCGTGTTCACTGTGCAAATCAGTGAGGAAGAACAGCTTGTCTTTGCATGTGATGCAGGCATGTCTTTCAGAAACCTGTAGTGTACAATTAACAAATCTGAATGTTACAACAAAAAGAGGACAAGTTCTTCCTGTGCAATTTGGATCAGATTAGTTTCCCACAGATGAGATTGCATGCCAAACATGAAAAAAGTAACGGAATTGCCCAACTGATTAGCAAACTCATATCTGCAGAAGGCTTGTGAGCAATCCTGCCTTTATGGACCCCAAACAGTTAAACCTGCACTCATTACTTGAAAACACATAAAACTTGAAAGGAAGAAGAAAGAAGCAGAACAACTTGGGAGCATAAAGGGAGACCAATTATCCATGGAAAAAAAACAAGTCGTTATAACCATCTACCAGCACAAAGTGATAACTGTAGAATAAACAGATATCATAGCCCTGCACATAGACAAATTCCAGCAGAGACCTAAAACAATTCATCTATTCTTGTTTCTTCACGATTTAGAATATAAAGATATATTCCCCCATAAATTTAAAAATCATGTTTCAATGCAAATCAGTAGCACAAAACAAATTCATTCAAGTGAAAAAACAATGACACCAAACATTTTGCTTATAGATATTTATCTGACCATTTACAACTTCCAACACATTTTTCTGCAGACAAGTCTATGATTTGAAGAACCCCATTTAACGCTCCTATGGCCCCAACAATTTTGTCCTGCTATTAAAGTTCAATGCATGAGAAATTATGGTCTGGGGAAATATACTATAGAGGCCAAATGGCTATTTTGGTTATTTAAGGACCTTAGATAAATCTTAAATGTTACCTTCTTTTAAGAATATGAATCATCAACCTTATGAAAGTGATTCTAAATCACTTGGTAGTACCTTCAGCTTCTCTCATAGCTATGATCAACTTTACTAGATATGCTACGAATCCAATTGCTCTGAGGCATTGTGAATCTTGCAGTGAATTTTGCAGCACTAGTGATATACCCAACGATTTATTTCCCAAATAATTCATGTAGTGTCCCTCTCTCAGATGCCTGTTATCCCCTATCCTAGGGATAACTAAGGAGATTAAGTCTTGAGGCCCACAAGTCCTAAACATGGAGTACCGAGAGCCATATTGACTTGAGCTTGGCCCTAAAGGGCCCATCTTTTCTTCAGCACCTCCCATCTATCAGCAACAGCAACATCCATCCCATCGACCTAGTTCTAAAGCAACAGTGGGTCTTGCTCCATGAGGTAATGAGTCCGAGTATCATGGTATGTGTCACTCTGATTCTCAAAAAAATTGAATATGTGCATTGAATTCTCTTTTGCTTCATGGCGTTTTGTTGGAAATTATGCCTTTTAACTTGTCCATACCTGGGGGGGATAACAGAGTGCCCTAGTAAGTTGGTTCCCTTAGGGATGAGTTGCCACTGGGTGGGTCTATGAAAGGTCATCGTCCATTCCTTCCATACTTATCACTTTTCATCATTTTCCCTCTCATCTATCCCCTACATTGGTTCAAGCATTGGGTTTGCCAAGCTAGTAAGGGTTGTACCTTGCCTTGTGGGAAGAAGGGGATAAAGGCCCAGAGGGTAAAAGTAGCTGGAAAAAGTTAAAATCCAAGATCAAACCTTGAGATTCTTCGCCTAGGGATCCCCGAGAAAGCAATAAAAGGCTTCTCAGCAAGAAAAAGGGGGGACCCATAAAATAAAATAAAACTCAAGACCTGGTTGGTGGATAGGGGGTCTCATCATGAGCCAGCCTATTAGGTCCATGGGCATGTAGCGGTATGACACTACTATTCACCTGGTCACCACGCCAGGGTAGTGGCTCTTGGTGGCATAGCCAAGAGAAAGGGGGTCTCATCACGAGCCAGCCTTCTCATCTCCATGAAATGCTTCTAGGTAACGCTGTCACCACTAGTCACCACGCCAGGGCAATGTCCTCCAGCTATGCTCTTGAAAGAAAAAGAAATAAGACAAAGAGTAAAAAGGCATTGAATGGGCTAGGAAACAATTGCATCCATGACAAGGTGTAGCTCACCCTCTACAGAGGCACCCACAGGTAAGACCTACATTTCCCTGTTATCACCACACCCCTTTCCCAAACATCCCCTACACCATCTAATGCATTTACATGACCTAGATTGGTCTTCACCTGGAAACACCCCACACCTGAGGAGAATTAGCCCAATATGACATCCTGAGACCCTCTCCAAACCTGGCTTGTTAAATAACATAACGTCTTTGAGCATTTGTCCTAGTAAAGGGGGGTTTGATGCACATGTTTGGGTAACTTGATTATTAGATGTGATTGACATTGCTATGATCCCTGTGACTTATGAGCCCACGGAGGGCATACTTGTTGCTGCAGGACCATGCCCAACGGACATGTACATATGGGGAGATGATTAGTTCGGACCTCCATGGGGCTAAAATCCCACCAGATGGATGATGAGACCCCAGCCAGGGGCAAAGGGATACTAAAGGCTTTCACCAAAGAAAAGGGAGGACGTTCCACCAAAGGCACTTTGGCAGGCCTGGACCCAGGGGGGTCTTGCCCTCCCACCGTGACGTTGGCCCTTGAAGGCCCCTGACATTATCATTTTGAGCCTTGACATCATCCAGTTGGGATTTTAGGCATGAGGACGGCTTGGTTGGCATGTCTGGCAGTTTTTGAGGGGTTTTGAGCCCTAGCATTTCACTTTGGAGGCCTAGCGTTCCAAGAAGGGGCCCAACATCACCCTAGGAGGGGCATGACGTCAGCCCTAAAAGATAAAATTAGGGTTTTAATTGTCAATTTTATGTAAAAGCGGATTTTTTATGTAAACTGGCCATGTTGGTTTTTTTTAACCTAAAATGTAATTAAAGGTCACTTGTATTGTATAAATAAGGGAAAAATATCTTATATTTTTCATCATCTTTCACTCACACAAGTGTGAGGTCTGAAATTCGGCCCTCTTTAAGGGTTATTGGCTGAAATTAGTGATGCGCACTTCTTAAAGGAGGCAAATTTTGGTGCTTTTGGGCTATTTTATTGTGGAGGATCTTCAACTAGGGTGATTTGCTAGATTATTCTTGGTGAAGTAAGTAGAAATTCTGCATTTCTTTATTGTGAATGAACGCTATGGTTATTCTTTACTTGTTTCATGTCTAAGATTATGAAATTGCTAGCTTGAAACCCTAAGGGAATGGCATGTGTTATCATCTTTTTCCCTATAATCTTCCATATGTTAAAATCTCTTGAAAGGCATCTAATTTGAAGTAAATACTAGAGCCCTACCATTGTAGCACTCTAGTAACCTTACTTCCTTTGCCAATTGCATAATTTATTACATTTTGTTCAAGGAAAGAGAAAATCGCTAGGGCCTAACCCTTGTTRCTTTCTAGCAATTTTCTCTTGGAAAAGGATTTTTTAGGCCTTAGGATACCAACACCTCTTTTGTCCTCTCCATCCCTTAACATATTATTATCATTTTGCTACATTTCCTTTAAGAATTTGTTGCTGCCATTAGTGACTCCATTAACCCTAGAAAGGCACTAGACTACCTCTTATAAGTGGTGATTGAGCAAACAAACACTTAAACTCTTATCTTTGAACCCTTTACTAACTTTTTCTAACCCTAGATTAGACTAATTCCTGTTGAGTTTTGTACCTTGGGAGGTGTTCCCCATGTGCTTGTGACCTCCTTAGCACATGTGGGATGGACATTACACTTTGTACTTTGTACTTTTGTCTAATTTCACTTTGACTTTGTCTAAAGTGAAATTTAGTCATTTTTGGCCTAAAGTGACTATTAATTCACAAAGGGGACATAAAGACATAGGACACTTAACCCAAAGTGGGTTATTGATTTAGATATCTATGGGGAGATCTCAACCATTGATTAGATGGGAGATGAGATGATCTCCACCATCCATATCTTAGGTTTCCTTTTGGTTGTCAAAGATGGGCGCAAAGGGTGAAGGAGGCATTCATTCTTCTTTTGTTCATTGTGAGAGGAGCTCTTGGAGGATGAGCATGAGGTTTGTTGCATGAGGATGCTTGAGCTTGGGCACTAGCTTTCATGGAGGGAGGCTTGCATCATCTACCATTGTTTATTTAGTGGAGAGGTTCTACTTCTGAGGAGGGCGCATTGTCAGATTGAGGCGCATCAGTTGTGGGAAGACTTGTAGCCATCAGATTGCAGTGAGATCAGTTGCAGAGGGAGGCCATCCAACAAAGCTTCATTCTTGTGGAGGGGTTTTCAGATCTGAGCTCACAGTTTGCAGTTGGAGCAGTTTAAGTGGTTTTGCCAGCTTGTATGTGGGGCGCACCTTCCTGTGGCACACTTGGAGACTTTTGGCTTGTATATCAGCTTAGTTTGGGCTGCTATTGTATCAGGTTCCATTATATATTGTACTTGTTGTATTCCATCTTCTGCTTTCCTCATATATACATATATATTCCAAATTGGTTTTCCCCGGGGAGGTTTTATCCAGGGTCATGTTGACCAAAAATACCTGTGTACAAAAATGCATGTGTTAGTCTCTTAGATCTGTTTATTTTCAGCTGTAAAGATCTTTAGGTGTGTTATATTTATTTTGGAATGCATGTACTAATTTCTGGTTACTAAAACTACATGCAAGAGCACCCAAAATCGCAAATATAACCATAACAAATCAGCAAGAAGTTCTTGGACTGTTGGCTGTTATAAAACAACAGCAAATACTTTATCAGATAGTTGAAACTTAGAGCCTATCTGTGGTCAAAGACAGACCCAGTAGGCAAGCTTGATAGGACCTGGAAATCTTCATGGCCTCAGAGCTGAGGTGGCTGAAATATTGAGCAGTTGGGACAGCATTTTGTTGGTTGTCATATACATCTTCTTGGCAGATTTTTGAGGACAGACATTGACTCATTCAGTGGTTGTTAGAGGGCAGATTTCTGCAGAGGACAGTTGGGCAGTTTTTGGCACTTGTCATTAGTCTCTTTTCACACCTACGAAGTAGGAGTGAGGTTGATTTGACTTGACCTCTTTTCACACCTACTTTGTTAGAAGTGACGTCAGATTACACTTGTCTCTTTTCACACCTATGTTGATAGGAGTGAGACAGTGTTTTCCTTGGCAGTGTGAGTATCAGTTGGGGATTGCAGTTTGGCAGACATGTCAGCATCTCAGATGCGAGTTGAGGACAGGCTAGCAAGGGCTAGCAATTGGTCGCCTTGGAAGGCAAGGATGATCTTCGTCTTAAAGGACCTCGAGCTATGGGGACATAGTCGAGGCAGCTGTTCCCCCCATTCCTGTCACTGCTCCCGTCTTGGTGGCAAAGTTCAAGAAGAGGAACAACAAGGCAAAGAGAACTATTTGTGACACAGTCCGTGACCATATCATACCCCATTTGACGGGGAAGACTTGTGCATACGAGATGTTGGAATCTCTATGCAAGTTGTATGAGAGCTCCAATGAGAACCGGAAGATGGTTCTTCATGACCGACTCAGGGGCATTTGCATGCTCAAGGATGAGTCGGTAACTTCATTCCTTGGTCGTTACACTCAGATCAGAGACTAGCTTGGAGCCGTCGGAGAGGTTGTTGACCCTAACTCTTTGGTGAGGCAAGCTATGAATAGCTTCACCAAACCGTGGGGTCCATTTGTACGTGGCATAGTTGCCAGGGAGGTCATGCCTACATGGGAGAGGATGTGGGATGACTTCGTCCAAGAGGAGATTAGGCTTGCAGCCGAGGCTTCTGGACAGCGGCAGCAATAGCAGCAGCAGATTGATCAGGGTGAGGAGGATCTTTCTCTTTGGACAAAGGGAAAGAAGAAGGTCGGTCGTGGGGGTCGGCAGGGTCCCAAGTTTGGGGCCCCACCACAGGGCACTGGAGGAGGAGAGAGCAGCAATGGTTAGGGAAGTGGTCAGAGGAGAGATATGAGCAAAGTGAAGTGCTTTGTTTGTAAGAAGTTCGGGCACTATGTTGGACAGTGTCTGTACAGGAAGAAGAAAAGGGTGGTAGCGTAGCTACAACAGAGGAGGCAGATTTTCAGACTCAGTTTTAGAGAGAGTGTGCTTTTCTCATATGTTGCACTTCAGTTGAGACGACACCCAGTATGTGGTATATAGACAGTGGGGCTTCGAGCCATATGACTGGAGTTCGAAATCATTTTTCTGATCTCAGAGACATCGAGGTCAGGATTGAGATTTCTCTTGGAGATGATAGAGTGGTCAGTGTTGCTGGGATTGGCACAGTTACCTTTCGGAGAGATAGCTTGCCACCTATATCGTTCACAGACGTTCTTTATGTCCCTGGGATGAAGAAGAATTTGATTTCAGTTTCCACTCTCCAGGATAGAGGTCTTGAGGTGACATTCAGAGGCACCGAGGTACTGATTCATCCTCGGGGGTCTTCACTAGCCTCAGGACAAGTGATTGGAGTGAGGGATGGGAAACTATTCAGATTTCTTTTTCAGCCACTTCATGCATTGGCAGCAAGTAGCGACAACAACAGACAGTTATGTGAGTTATGGCATCGTAGGATGGCCCACCTACATCATGGGGTTCTTGGAGGACTGAGAGAGGTTGTGATCGGAGTGCCATAGATCATAATAGAGCATCAAGATGTTTGCAGAGGGTGTGCGCTTGGTAATTTTACCAAGGCATCGTTCCCCAACAGTGACACCAGGTCAGCTGGGATACTGGATTTAGTACACATGGACGTGTGTGGGCCCATGACTCAAAGGTCCTTGAGTGGTTGTGAGTACTATCTCACATCTATTGATGACTACTTGAGGAAGAGTTGGATCTATTTCCTGAAGGCCAAGAATGAGGTCTTCACACGATCCCAAGAGTTCAGATCTCTTGTGGAAAACCAGTCGGGAAAGAGGATCAAAGTCTTGCGATCGAATAACGGGGGAGAGTATTCCTTGAGACAGTTTGTAGACTTCTGTGCTCAGCAAGGCATTAGGAGACAGATGACCGTACCTTACAACCCCCAGCAGAACGGGGTTGCCAAGAGGAAGAATCGGGCCATTACCGGTGCAGTGAGATCCATGTTGCATGATCAGTGTATGCCTTTGTAATTATGGGCAGAGGCATGTGCTACTACAGTTTACCTGCAGAATAGGAGCCCCGACAGGATATTGGGGAAGATGACTCCTGAGGAGGCCTTCACTGGTAGGAGGCTCGATGTCGAGCACATCAAGATCTGGGTGCTTGACTTTCTCTCATGTCCCCTCGGAGAGGAGGACAAAGCTAGACCCCACAGCCCAGCAAGGGATTCTAGTTGGATACTCGGAGGTATCGAAATCCTATCGCATCTACATTCCGCCACTTAGAAGAGTGGTGGTGAGCAAAGATGTCAGATTTAAGGAGGATAGGGCTTTTGCGAGATCTCTTGAGTCGAGAGTTGGAGTTGAGGATGATGCAGAGTTTTCGATTGCAGTATCAGAGGGAGCACAGCCTCAGATTTTGAGTACACCAGTATCAGGGGTGACAGGGTCACCATACACAGCTTCAGGGTCACAGTCAGAGCATGTTCAGTCAGAGGGGGCACAAACTTCAGAGGGAGGTCAAACTTCAGGATCTCAGGGTGTTGAGACGAGTCCTGAGGCAGTCACTCTTGAGAAGAGAGACCTTACTTATCCGTTGACCACTTCAGGGAAGAGGAGACCTAGATGGTTTCAGGAGACCCTAAAGGAGGCTAGGGAGAATGTAGGGGAGCCTAAGAGCAGGCCACCAGTCAGATTGGGAGCATATTTGGCACTAGTGACGAGTATCAAGGATACTGAGCCACAGAATTTTGCGCAGGCAGTGGACCATCAAGTATGGAGAGAGGCCATCGTAGAGGAGTATGACTCCATTGTGCGCAATGATGTCTGGGATGTGGTTCCTGTTGAAATAATGTAACTGCAAAGTGTATTCTAATTATTATTGATATATTATTCATTGGATCAATCCCCATTGCGGATTGATCATGTCGGCTATTGTAAAGGACCAAATCCCCTTTTGCGGATTGGTCAAAATATAATTGAAATAGGCARAAGAAGAAGTCGGCCCCAAAATATATTAAAGAGGCCCAGAATATACTAAAGGTGGTTATAACCACCCAGAAGGAGAAGTTGGCCCTGCCAATGAAAAGACACCTCCACACGTGCCAGTGTTGTATAAATAAGGAGGCTAGCGCCTCAGTTAGACACACTCACTTGTTCATTGAGGAGCAAGTTTCGGAGCTACAGTCGGAGAAGAGAGAGAGAGAGAGAGGCGCATTCTTGGGAGAGGACTTTTTGTATTTGTTAGAGTTATCTCTTGGCATTGTATTGGCTATCTATAATAAGGAAGTTTTGTTGGATTTTCTCCCCCATGAGTGTTTCCCAGGATAAATGATGTGTCTCTTGTGACTGTGTATTTCTCAGTGATCCTATCTTATGCTATTGTTATCTAGCGAAATGCAAAGAACTCTAATAATAGCTTAAACATAAACATGGTATCAGAGCTAAGCTGAAGAGAGCATCTTTCACAAGAGAAAAGTGAAAAACGTCATTGTTGTCATACATGCAAATTAGGGCTTTTTATTGAAGAAGTATTTCAACCCCAAAACCATCTAGAGAAGTGTGCCCTTCCTCAAGGATCACTTTGGCATTCTCAACGCAACTTTTCAGTGGCTATATCTCCCGGAAAGTGAAACCCTAGTTTTCATAAAGTACCAGAAGTACCAAAGTACCAAAAGTACCAGAAAACCAGAAGCACCAGTCTAGAAATCTACTGGTCAAATCTGACTACACCAGCTTACTTGCCTCAGCTTAGTGCATCTATCCCCTGGATCAGAATTTCAAAATTTGAAGTTTGAAAAATTAGGGTTTCCTCATAAAACCCTAAGTTGCAGTTGCAATTGCAGTCTCAGAACCAGTTGCAGTAGCAGTACCAATTGCAATTGCAGCCGTAGTACCAGTTGTAGTCACCCTTGAAGTTCTTAAGAGTTGGTGATCAATACCGCTGCTACCAAATCATGCATCTACCTGCAAATGTCGTCAGAGGTATGTACTCACACATGTTTAAATGGTTAAAGCTTTAAAAGGTATTTGCAGGAGAAGGGATCTTTTGCCATAGATCCAGAAGGATCTCAAGATCCAACACATTCAGAGGAATGATGCAACCCAGGTGTGATTATTCTGATATGCATCTATCTGTTATGACATTATTTTGATCAGTGTTGCATGTCGTAGCTATGACCATCATTCTAACCCTTGATCAAAATCTAAGTCAAGGTATTAGATGGATTAAAAGTTGAGATCATAGAGCTTATCCTCTAACCCAACCTTCTGTCAAGATAGCGTATTGTCTCAGTACAGAAGAAAGGTTGAAGAAAACACTCGTCATATTGAGTGAAGGAGACTTGGAAGAAAAGCAAGCACTCATTCTTGAGGACAAGGCTCCAGGTCCCAGGAGAAACCTTGTGTGTTAGTTGCAGGTTGCCATGGAGGAATGTTTGATCACAACACTATGAGAGTGTTGACCTCATCTCGTATTGTATTCCTTACCTTTAATCTTTGCTTCAGACAAGTTACAAGTGATAAGCTCTAGAGGAGCTACCGTGATGATTGTTCGTGCTATTGTTTTATATTATCAAAAGGATATTACTCTCGCTTGTTGTTTTGTTGACCTTGTTCCAGGTCACAGGTAATAACCCTGAGAAAGCTATAGTGAAGGTTGCAGAAGGCAACGTACTAAAGGAGAAAACATAAAAAAAGAAATCATCATTGGAAAAGAAGAAGGTGGCTTGTATAAGCTAAAGGGTCACTCAGAAGTTGCCATGACCCATGCCATTGAGAATCCATGTGAACTTTGGCATAGAAGATTAGCCCACATCAACTACAAGGCGCTACCATACGTATGCAAAGTTGTCACAGGTCTACTAGAACTCATGGTTGACCATGAAGGCATGTGCAATGGATGTGCACAAGGGAAGAACATCAAGAACCCTTTTCCGAAGAGAGACAACAAAGCAAAAGGAGTCCTAGAGCTCATTCATTCAGATGGGTGTGGCCCAATGCCATCGTCCTCCATTAGTGGGTATGTATACTATGTATCATTTATTGATGATTATTCTTGTAAGACCTGGGTGTATTTTTTGAAATCTAAAGATGAAGTGTTAAGCAAATTCAAGGAATTCAAAGCCTTGATAGAGAATCTTTCTGAAAGAAAGATCAAGATACTCAGGTCAGATAATGGAGGAGAATACACCTCAAAAGAGTTTGTGAACTTCTGCAAAGATGTTGGGATCAAGAGGGAGCTCACCACTCCCTATAATCCTCAGCAAAACGGTGTAGCTAAAAGAAAGAACAAAACAATAATGGAAGTTGTGAAGACCATGATCCATGATCAAGATCTTCCAATGTGCTTATGGGCAGAAGCAACAATGACAGTCGTATATGTGCAAAACCGTTTGTCCCATAGTGCACATGGGTTCAAGACCCTGGAAGAGATGTTCACCGGAAAGAAACCAAAGGTAAGCCATCTCAAAATATTTGGCTGCCCAGTATCTATACATATTCCGAAAGAGAAAATAAACCAAGGCTGTTGGGAGCGGGAGCGCGGAGCGAGAAGCGGGAGCGGGAAGCGCATATTTTCAAAAATCTCCGGGAGCGGGAGCGTTTCGGGAGCGTTTTTTATATAATACATAAAAAATATATATTTTGATGCATATATATATATATA
>JZKD02S1615315.1:0-11478 GCA_000966675.3 Picea glauca | reverse complement strand
TGTTCTAGATCTAGATCTAATACACTTAATAATTCTCTAGCTTAAGCCTATTGGGCACCTTAAATCAACTTAACTAGATCTCATGCATGCTTAGCTTATTTCAAGTCTTTATCTTTTTGTTTCATGCTTAGATCTATAATCTTTGATGTTTAAATGCTTCAATAAGTAGATGGTGTTCTTCTTCATTTCATAGATCTCTTAATGCCATATGCTTGAAGTAACTTGTTTCTAAGTTGATAAGTAGGCAACATCTAAATCTTTTTCTTTTTCACACTCAATACTCTTGAATATGATATAAGTGTGATTGCTTCTCTTCTATTGGTTGGCAAGTTGTTCTTTCCCTTGTTATTTTTTCAATCTATCTAATTGTGCTATCAAGTGGCACATGCATGTGTTAATGCTCTTAATCTCATAACTAAATCAACACATTTTAAAGGCTGAAGTGAGTTTCGGCCAAGTCACTAAATCACTCTTAAAAAGTGTCATAAAACTCTTAAAACATTCAAAAACACTCCTAAAAGTGTACCCAATTCATATAATAACTTAATAGACTCTTTAGGGTACCTTAGACCACCATCTTCACCATTTAAAACAGGACTTGAGGAAAACAACGGAGGGTGTAGGCAGGGGATTGTCTCACGACGCATAGGATGTGTCATCTCCCGGAAGTACTTTTGTCTTAGGACTGACTGCGACAGCTAGGGTTAGCCTTGTTGCTATACTATCTTGAGCATCCAGCAGTTATTTGGCAATAGGGGGAGGAGACTTTGGTGAAAGCTTAATAAAACTTAACAATCTTAAGAAAGCTTAACAACTCAACCTCGGGCTTAACCTAATAAATACCTTGAGGGTTTAATAACTAAGAGTGAGTCATCTTCATAACACTTGTGCTTAAATATTTGAATCTTCTTTGTTGATGTGGTAATATGTTGATGATAATCTTGTAAATTTTATGTGATGCTCTAATCTCTTTACATCCTGCACAAACACAAAATAATTAAAGTGGTTAGCTTGCTTCTTGTATTTTAACATTCTTTGAATTGTAAATCTTGTGTCTAATATTTATTTGATCAAGTTATTCTTTTGTAAGTAATATTGTAATCTACTTGTAACAAACAACCCCTTAACTTAGTTGACCCCAAGCCCAATCTTTAGGCACTTGTCTTAGTTTCCCTAGGAAAAGGTTTGCTTTACATGCTAACCCTTGCACCTTGCATTGTTGCCTTAGCATCCTAGATTAGATCCCCTCTAACCTTAAGAAATTAAAATCAACTCCTAGAACACAACTCTAAAACTTATCTAGTAACTAGGGACAACCTCCCTTGGCTTCCCTAGGAGTGAGCCTAGACGGAAGAGGTTCAAGTCAAAGTGACAGCGTGGGCTTTGAACCTAGGCATTGTGCCTCCAAGGACACACTAAGTGAGTCGGACTTAGCTCACGTTTGCAAGTGTGTATTAGGACGACAACATCTTTGGCGCCACTGCCGGGGATAAGTCATTTATCCTTGGTCTTAACGACTTTAACTTGATTCTTTAAGAACTAAATAATACAAATTTTAGGCCTTAAAATTCTTTGAACCTGTGATTGGTTAGCTTTGTGTGATTCCTATCTAAGTGGCGACTCCATTGAAAAAATCTAGTAGGTATACTACTAGGAGCACTTCACAAGGAGTGGTTTATTCTTTTCCGGAACCTGAAAAGGTTTATAGGAGAAGACTAAACCGCTTAGCTCCTAGGAGACTACTTGAAAGTCTTAGGGAGGAAGCACTCAACGATATCCAATTCTTGTTCCAAACTAATAATCAACCAACTGTTAATAATCCCACTACTAATTCTAACGTTACAATGACTACCTTTTTGAGTCCTTTGAACTTTGCAGCAATTCAGGGTTCCCCTCATACTGTTCCCGAGAAAGCCATTGATAAATTGCCCATCTTCCATGGGAACAATGCTATAAGTGCCAACTCTCACATCTCGAGTTTTAATAGGTGTGTGCTGAAGTATTGTGGAGGTCATGATGAAGAAGATGTAAAGATGACCTTGTTTGCCTTTTCTTTGGAAGGAAGTGTTGTCGAATGGTTTGAATACTTTTCTGCAAATAAGTTTAGCACCCTTAATTCAATATTGGATGAATTTAGGAAGAGATGGGGTGATTCGAAGGAACATAGATTTTAGTTGGGAGCTCTTACCACTAGTTACAAAAAAGAAAATGAAACGGTGTTGGAGTTTAACAATAAGTTTAATAGTGTGGTAAAGGGCCTTCATCAAGATGTTAAGCCTCCCTATGCTGCAATTTTGATTTATTATATAGAGGCTTTTGAGGGTGAAATGAGGTATGCCTTAAGGGATAAGGATCCTCAAACTTTACCAGCAGTTCAAGAAACAACTATAAAGATTGAGCAAAATATGCTCGAGGCCAAGAAGTCCAACGTTCCTGGTTTCAACAGAGGTTCTCCTTCTAAGGTTAATGATGAAAAGAAGAAGGAGGAGGGTCAAGGATCGTCAAGTAATGATATTAAAGAATTGACTCAGTTAATTAAGAAAATGGAAGTTAGCCATGCCAATCAAATCAATGATTTGCAAAATAGGTTGATTACAATGGAGAGGTCCAATAGTAATAGACAACAACATAAGCCAAATGACAAGTGGCCAAGAAGACCTCCTCAGAATGATCAAAGACCACCTAATCCTTTTGAATCCACCAACTTGGTAGAACATCACTCTATACCTTATTGTAGACCTTGTGGTGAGTTTCATGAAGAATCAACTTGTCTAGTTTACCTTGAGGAGTGTGAAAATGAATATGGAAACCAAGGGAATGAACAAGTTAATATGTGTAATGAAAGATACTATGGTGGCATATATGATTGGATGGATGTTAATGATTATGGAAGCAGTGGAAACTTTATGAATGGAAATATTGATAAAGCTACAGAAAAGTATGGGCCCAAGCCCACTCCCCAACAGGTCGCAGAAATGGCTAAGTATAGAGGCATAACATACCAAAGGAATGGAAATAAAGGTCAAGATAAAGGTCAAACTAGTGTTCCCAAGGTATCACCAACCCACCCTAAGTCTAATGTGCCTATTGATGCAGATTTGAATATTGACTTAGGTGGTTGGTTGAGTAATGCAAAAATGTTAGTGCCGGTATCAGAACTTATGAAGATTCCTTCACAGAAGGAGAAATTACTTAAAGCCATAGATGAACCTCCTAAAGTTGTTGTTGAGAAACAACCAGCCGTGGCTTACCAGGATGCACATGTTATTCTACAGAATTGGGATAGGAAAAATTAAAAGAACTTGCCTTTCTACCTTTCCTTACTTGTGAACGACAAAGTTTTACACAATTGCATGCTAGATTCAGGAGCAAGCTCAAATGTTATTACTAAGAAGGTAATGTAATAGTTAAACTTAAGAATATCAAGACCTTACCACAACATTTGTGCCTTGGATAGTCAAACGATTGAAGTGCATGGATTGATTAAAGGTTTGCAAGTATACTTAGCAACATTTCTGGATATCATGTTTGAAATGGATATTGTGGTGATTGATGTTCCGGATGTTTGGGGAATGTTATTGAATAGAAAGGCAGCTGCAGATCTGGGTGGTAGTTTACAAATGGATTTATCTTATGCTACTCTCCCTACTGCAGATAGAAATACTTTTAAGTTAAATAGGGAAGTGTATAGGAAGTATCATGTTGAAGATCCCTAGAATCCCAAGAATGAATTAAAGTGGACTGATGAAGGTCTTGATAACTATGTCATCTTGTCTAATTCTATTGTGCCTTTTGAAGAAACAGTTTGAGATAATGAATTAGACAAGGTGTGGTACATGAACTTTGATGGTGCCTTTGAGCCGGAAAAGGTGCTGGTATTGTGCTTCAAGCTCAAAATGGTGAAGTGTTGAAATTTTCTTATAGATTGGAGTTTGATGCAACTAATAATGTGGCTGAGTATGAGGCTTTGCTCCATGGTTTGGAATTTTGCAAAGATAGAGGTGTGAAATGTCTAAATATCAAAGGGGATTCAGACTTGGTCATACAACAATTAAAGAACAAGGTTGCTTGCAATTCAAAAAGACTAAAAGGATATAGGAATGCAATTTTGGACTCACTAAATGATCTGGATGCTTTCAACTTAATTGCCATTCCTAGAGAACAGAATGCAAAGGCAGACAAGCTTGTAGTAGCTGCTTCCACACTTCAACTTCCAGATGGTTTAGTTGATGAGAATATTTCAGTGGAAGTAATTTTTCGGCCCTCAGTTCCTAATAATATAGATTATTGGCAGGTTTTTGATGATGACAAACAAATGATTAAATTTTTGACCCACATGCATGAATTTTCAGATTTGGACATCAACGTTAAAGAGGAGGGTTGTAATTATACAGGAAATGATAATGAATTGAAAACAACCCCTAGGCGAGTTGTGTCCTTGGAAAGGGACTTTGACAGACAGGATGGTCACAAACAAAAAAAAGAATTAAAGAAAAAGCTGTGTGACCACTTGGAAATTAACATTGGAACAAGTGAAGAGCCTAGGATGGTAAAAATAGGCAAGACTACCCCTATAGAGGAAAGGATTCAAATTATCGATTTATTAAAAGAATATAGGGATGTCTTGGCTTTCAGTTATGATGATCTCAAAGTCTATAGGGAGGATGTGATTCAGCGTGTGATTCCTCTCAACGAAGAAACTAAGCCCTTTAGACAAAAGTTGAGACAATTAAACCCCAAGTTAGCTCCTTTGGTCCAACAAGAGTTACAAAAAATGTTAGAGGCTGACATCATTGCTCAGACTAGACATTCTTCATGGTGCTCAAACTTGGTTGTTGCTAGGAAGAAGAATGGAAAGGTCCAGATTTGTATTGACTTCGGGAATTTAAACATTGCTTGCACAAAAGACAACTATCCCCTACCCAAGATGGAAACTTTACTTCAACGGGTTACAGATTTAGGAATGATTTCCATGCTTGATGGTTTCTCGGGTTATAATCAGATTAGACTTAAAGCAGAAGATAGGCATAAAACTACTTTTACTATTCCATGGGGAACTTTTGAATATCTCATAATGCCATTTGGTTTATCAAATGTTGGAGCTACTTTTCAGGCTATGGATTATGCCTTCAGGGGGTTGATTGGTAAACTGATTGAAATATATCAAGATGATCTAACAGTCTTTTCTAAGGATGGTAAAACTCATATTAATCACCTTAGGCAAGTTTTGGATAGATGTAGAGAGTTTGGAATTTCTCTAAATCCTGCTAAGTCAGTCTTTGGGGTGACTGAAGGTAAATTATTGGGCCACATAATCACTAAAGATGGGGTTAAGATAGACCCAGAGAGAGTTGAAGCCATCAGTAAAGTTCCTTTGCCTACGTCAAAGAAAGCTCTCCAATCCTTCTTGGGACAAACCAATTTTGTCCATAGGTTCATTCCCAACTATGCTGAAATCATGAAGCCTATATATAAGCTACTTAAGAAGGATGTAAAATTTGAATGGAGTGATGAAAGTAAACAGGATTTTGAACAGATTAAGACTGCCATATGTGAAGCTCCGGTCCTTATCAGCCCAAACTATGTGAAGGACTTTCAGATTTTCTCTTTTGCTTCTGAAGACACTATTGCTGGTGTGTTGCTTCAGAAAAATGATCAAGGCCATGATCAACCTATTTCATATATGAGTAGGGCCTTGCAAAATTCAGAATTAAAGTATCCCATGTTTGAGAAGAAAGCTTATGCCTTAGTCAAATCACTCAAACATTTCAGAGTCTTCATCGGATATTCCAAGGTGATTGGTTATGTTCCTAGTTCTGCAGTAAAAGATGTTTTATCTCAGGTGGAAGGATTAGGCTCAAGGGGTAGGTGGATTGCTAAAATCCAAGAGTATGATTTGGAAATAAGACCAACTAAATTGATTAAGGGTCAAGGCCTTGCTAAAATGTTGACAGAAAGTAATGAGAAGGCCTTGGATATGGTTAACCAAGTCAATAATGAAGAATGGCATCCTAACTTACTAAAGCTTGAACAGGTGGAATGGTACAAAGACATTATCTTTTATCTCAAAAATCTAACTTGTCCAGGCCATCTAGTAGGACACAAGAAAAGGGATTTAAGGTTAAAATCTTCAAAGTATGTCCTTACTAGAGATGGATTAGGATGGAAAAATTTTGATGGGGTTATCCTTAGATGTGTGGATGACATTGAGTCAAAGAAACTAATGGATGAATTCCATGGAGGTTTTTTTGGTGGACACTTTGTTGCTAAAACTACTACCCACAAAATCCTTAGAGCAGGATATTATTGGCCCACTATATTTTCAGATGTTCATCAGTTTGTTCGAAAATGTGAACCATGTCATCTTTTCACAGGAAAACAGAAATTACCAGCACTCCCTTTGCAACCAGTGGTGGTTGAAGCACCTTTTCAGCAGTGGGGTTTGGACTTCATTGAGAAGTTTAATGATAATTCAAGTAATGGTTATTCATGGGTTCTCACAGCTACAGATTACTTTACAAAATGGGTTGAATCCATCCCAACAAAGTCAACAACTGAAAAGGTAGTGATGGATTTGCTTGAAGACAGAATCATAACTAGATTTGGGGTTGTTATCGCACAGTTTGTAGCTAGGATAAAAGGTTATTAGATTGAAGGCCAAACTGGCATAACAGGAAGCTATCCCACCCAATGTCACAACGATGGGGAGGTTCTTTCTCTTTAGGGAGGTTAGGCCCAGGGGAGACGTCCCCAGGTGACCTGTGGTTTTGAGGAGGCAGAAGGATAATGAGATAAGGACAAACTTTCCCCCTCACAAGTCACCATCCAAACAGAAAGTCCCGGCTAAACAACCAATAATAAAGTAAATCCCCAATGAGGAACACCTGCCTGGAACAAGACAACAACAAACAGATATATGCAAGCTATATTTCAATGGGTTAGTACTTCATAAGATTATCTGATAAATATATATATAAGCAATTAGCAATAAATATTAACGAAGTCAATGTTTATCAATAGCAAATGAAAAGATATAACACTTCACCAATAAATATTGGAACGATGTGGCATTCAATGTAACCAATCAACACTTCATTTAATAAATGCTTTAAACCACCATTCAATTGCTCATAAAGTAAAACGTTGCTGCATTGAAGATGAAATAACCAATGATAATGTCAACAACTTAGGGTTAGTCTAGGCTAGGGTTAGTGTAGTTAGGGTTTGAGATTCAAAGACTTTTGAGAGTTGTTTGATCAATTTCACTTCAACATTGGAGGACTTTCAAATCAGTGCCTTAGGGTTTAATGGAGTCATAAGCGAAGGACACAAGAGTTGAAGGAGGCAAAATTTTAAGGACTAGAGGGAAGAGTTTTGAGGTGTTGCTAAGGCAAGGCCTCAAAATCAAAACCGTAGGGGAGAGAGGCTCACTCCAGTGTTGCTAAAGCAAGGCCTTGTGCTCTCTCCTCCTTCCCGGCAGACGGCTAGCTTTGATGAAGCACAAAATCAAGACAAGAAGGCCTAATGAGGGAGAGTGTTGCTACAACAAGGCTCTTTCATCAAACCCTAAAAGAAAACGGCCCTAAGTGTAGATAACCTAGGCCTGGGACGTCTTCTTCCTCTTGAATTCCAAATGGTACGGCTAGCAAAGGAGAGGAAGAAAAAGGAGTGTAGCTACGGCTAGGCTCTCTTCTTCTTCTTAAATGGTTGAAAGTTTCTCTATCAGGGGACATGAGACAAGGACCTACTTGTGTGCTTGTCCCCTAGGGTTTTGATTCAGCAATATTCATAAACATATGCAAGAAATTAAACTACAACCATTCAATCAAGAAGTTTTGCAGAAAAATACTTACAATTCACCAAGAAATAACCATGCAAACCCTAGTTGTAACACCTTCCTTTAAGAGAAACACCATAGAATGCCAAAAATGTCTTCCTTCAACAAGTGCGCCTCACTTAATCAGCCAAATACCCAAAATAGGGCACAAATTTCAGACCTCCTTATGGAGTGAATCTGTGATGATCTAAAATGAGAGTGAAAACCCTCAATATATACTGTATCAATGACCTAATTTACTTTTTAGGTCATAAAAAGGTCGACAAGGCCATGATATCAAAATTATACTGTTTTTACATTAAATGCTAAGTAAAAACCCTAATCAAGCAGAAAGGTAAGATGTCACCCCTTTCTAGGGTGATGTTAGCCCCTAATATTGAAAATGTAGCCTCCTGAAGTGAGATGTTAGCCCTCCTTGGGCTCCTCCAAGATGCCACACGTGCCAACTGCCCTGTCCATCTGCCAACATGCTCATGATGACATCATAAGCCTCCTAGCGACGTCCTAGGCGATCTAGAGCCAATGTCCCATTGAAAAAGGGTCAATCCCCCTAGGTCAAACTGTGTCGGGGTGCCTCTGGTGGAACATCCTCTTCTTCTCTGGTGGAAAGACTCTGATCAACCTCTACCCTGTCTCTGCCCCTTGATGGGTTCTCAACATACATCTGGTGGGCTCTTCAGCCCCATGGAGGTCTGAACTAATCATCTCCCCATGTGTACCGGTCCAAATGGTACCTGTCCATCGGGCATGGTCCTGTACATCAAAGGTTATGCCTTCCATGGGCTTATTAGTCACAGGGATCATAGCAATGTCAATCACATTTCATCATTAATATTATTAAACACATGCATAAAATTCCTAATACATCAGTCAACAACTCAAAGACATTACACAAGCCTGCAATACAAGTCTGGGGAAAAGGACAAGGCGTCCTATTGGGCTATTGTCCACAGGAAAAGGAAAGTTCCAAGAAAGACCTCATCCAAGCCATGTAAGTGGGTGATGTGGTTAGGGGATTTCCAAGCATGTGGGTGCAGTGAAGGCCAAGGATGCAAAAATGTTACCTGTGGGTGCCTTTGTAGAAGGCGAGCTGTACCTGTCATGGATGCATTTTTTTCCAAGCCCATTCTTGCCTTTATTCTTGTTATTTTCCTTTTTGTTTAAGAGATAACCAGGGGACACTGCCTTGGCATGGTGACCAGAGTTGACAGTGTTACCCACAAGTACTTTCGCAGAAATGAGAAGGCTAGCTCGTGATGAGACCCCCTTTCCCTTAGCCATGCAACCAAGAGTCACTGCCCTGGCGTGGTAACCAGCTGATGGCAATGTCATACTGCTAGGTACCCATGGACCTAATAGGCTGGCTCGTGATGAGACCCTCTATCCTCTGACTAGGTCTTGTTTCTTGGTGAGAAGACTTTTATTGCTTTCTCGGGGATCCCTGGGCGAAGCATCTCAAGGTTTATTCTTAGGATTTTATCTTTTACTAGCTTGCTTTTACCTTCTGGGCCTTTTGCCCTTTCTTCCCACGAGGTAAGGTGCAATCCTGAAAATAGGTCAACCCAATGCCCGGACAAGGGGAATGGGATAGGTGAGCAGGAAACAAGAGGTAAGAGTGGTGCTATGATGGGAGCAGACGATAGCTTTTCAGAAATCCCCCCAGTGGCAAACCAAAACCTACAAACATAGGCTTGCTAGGGCACCCTGTGAATTCCCCCAAACATGGTCAGGTGGGAAAATGTAAGATCCAAGCAGTTGTTAGAGATAAAAGGAATCAGATGCATATATTTAAAGGTTACACATACCATGATACTTGGACCAATTACCTCATGGAGCAAGAACCTCTTCTTATACAGGACCAAGCCGATGGTGATGGATGCTGCTCCTGCTGACAAGACAAAGACAATGGAAGAAGAAAAGGTGGGCCCTTTAGGGCTATGCTCAGGTCAATCCTGCTCTCGGTACTCCATGTCTAGGACCTGTGGGGCTCGAGACATGATCTCCTAGTTATCCCTAAAAAGTGGGGATAACATCTGGCTCCAACTCAGGGACATGTGCTCACCGTAGAGCGCATGAGAACCTCAACATCTCTGGCATAATCTGCAGACCTGCTTAATCTCGATAGAAGTATCAGTAACAAAATTTGGGTGGTAATGCCACCCCAACATACATATAGATGTATATATACTAAAGTAAAACAATCAATATGCGAATATAAAGCAATGTAATGTGCCCCACCTCTTGATGAAGAGGTTTTGAGAGGACTTAGTGGCCTAGGCATCCCCACTAGGCCATAGTCTCACACTGAGGGGGAAATTCAACCAAACTAAGGTTATATTCTTAATTTGACTTAATAAAAAGAGAAAAAGGAGTAAAAAGATAACTCAATGAAGAAATAGAAGAGCTGGAGGTTGAGTTAGGGTTAACTCTAGGAGTTAACTTAACTCAACAGGGAAATAAAAGAAAAGTATAAAGAGAAGGCTAGGGCACACCTCTTATTCATTCTGGATTTTGGTATTTTGCTTGTTGATGCTCTTGAGCATACAGTTTTGAGGGTTTTGATATTACAAAACCTAGTGAGCAGCTCAGTGGTGAAAGATTCCACTCACCTAGCTCCAAGCTTGGTCTCGTGGATGTAATACTCCACCCACACCATTCTACAACTATCATCTATCCAGGAGGACTAGCATGGCCGTACCAGCTAGGGTTTTCTTGCAGGGGCACACCCATTGTTGAGGAAGAGTTCGATCCAGCTAAGGGAAGAAGCTTGAGAGTTTTCTAGCACTAGGGTTTTTCTTGCAAGACCTTGTTCATCAGTTTGAGGGCTTCTTGGAGGAGTTATCACGTCCCTATCATTTACTGTAGGTTGGGACGATTTCAGGAGTGAGGGTATGACTTGGTGATTCAGTATTTCTCAGATCTATAAGGCCATAGGCTAGATATGATCTTGAAACTTCTCTCAAGTGCTTGTGGCTGCCCGATCTATCATCCGGGAGAGTTTCAGACGATTCAGAGCTTGTATTCAGCTAGGCTGTATTATTGGCCATATTCAAGGTTTCAGGAGGGCCGTACCATCCTAGGGTTTCTACAGTTTGAGGAGGAAGCTTCAGTGTTTGAGCTTCATACTTTAGGAGGAGGCTTCCCTTGCCTTGATCTATCATTAGGGAGAGTTTGGCAGCATCAGGAAGTCTATGTCTTCAGGAGGGCCGAACCCTTGGTGTCCTTGTCTTCAGCAGGTCGTACCAACAATCATCAGGGCCGTACCAGTTGCTTGAGGGGAGGCCGAAACCCTAGTCTTGCAGTTGAGCGTTCATCTTCTATTGGCAGCCTTTGGGAGGTGTGATTGGTATCTCCGGGAGCATTTTGTATACAACTCCATTATTGTCTTGAAGCCATCTACTTCAGATCTACTTCTCTATTGTATCAGGTCCTTGCTTTCTTATAATAAGTTCAACTATTTGCTTGTGGTTCCTATCTTGTGTAATATTGATGATCTTCATATGATTACAATGATTGTTGTATAAATTTGTCATAGTCAGACCTAGGGTTGGTGTCGTCTGTGGGTGCCTTTGTAGGAGGCGAGCTGTACCCGTCATGGATGCAATTTTTCCAAGCCCTTATTGCCTTATCTTTCTTTATTT
>JZKD02S1615304.1:155991-168433 GCA_000966675.3 Picea glauca | reverse complement strand
TCAAAGTACAAATAGACATAAAGGACTAGGACAAAGTGCCAAATGACTTTCCCACATGTGCTAAGGAAGGAAAACACATGGGGAACACCTCCCAAGGTACACAAATCAACAAGGATAGTAGAGGAGGCATATCAATATGCACTGAAAGCAGAGGAGAAGTTGGCCAGAAAACAAAGCCAACGAAGAAGAGGTAGAAGCCCGAACAGAGGTAAAGGATTTTCCCATGATAAGGCACAAAATCCCAAGGGTGAGGATGAGAAAACACAGTCACTCAGAAAGAGAAGGAAGATCCAGAGGAAGACAATTTGGTGGAAGAAATTCTTTTTCCAGAGGAAGAGAAAGAAGTAGAGGAGGAGAGATAAAATGGTATACCTGTGGTAAACCAGGACACATGTCTTGGGGATGTCTTGATAAAAATAAAGAAGTAGGTGAAGCTCACATCTTAAAAGCATAGAAAAGGGATGTTGAGGAAGAAGGTGTATAATATGGAAGATCTCTAATGTTGAAAAAGGTTCTCTTGAAACCAGAACCTGAAATTGAAAAACCAATGCAAAGGAACATCTTGTTCAGAACTACTTGCAAGACTAAAGATAGAGTATGCAAGGTGATAATTGACAGTGGAAGCACTGATAATCTAGTATCCACAGAGATGGTGGAGAAATTGGAGTTGGGTACAACTACACATATAAATCCATATAAAGTCTCATGGCTACATAAAGGACACCCGGTAATGGTAACTAAACAATGCCTTGTTGAATTTAAAATAGGTGGATATAAATATGAGATTTTTTGTGATGTAATTCCCATGGGTGTATGTCATGTTTTCTTGGGAATACCATGGAATTTTGACATGAATGTTATTCTCGATGGGAGAAGGAATAATTGCACTTTGGAAAAGAATGGTAGAACATACATGTTGCTTCCAATAGAAGAGAAGAAAGTAAAGGAAGAAGCCAGCACGAGCATACTTCTCATGAGTGGGAAGGAACTCCTGAATAAGGTCAAGAAGGAACAATAGATTTAGTTTGTTGTGGTGAGGAAACCCAAAGCTATCCTTACAAGTACTTCTATGGCTGATATGCCTGAAGAAGTTAAGGAGTTGTTGGAGAATTTTGCTGACATAGTAGTAGATGAGTTTCCTAACTCATTGCCACCCATCAAAAGTATCAGCCATCATATTGACTTGATACCATGAGAAATTATACCAAACAAAGAAGCATACTGATTGACACCTCAAGAGAATGAGGAGGTAAAGAAACAAGTCTAGGATTTGTTAGACAAGGGTTTGGTCAGAGAAAGCTTGAGTCCATGTGCAGTACCAACTATGTTGAGTCCAAAGAAGGATGGAGGATGGAGAATGTGTACAAACTCAAGGGCCATAAACAAGATCACCATTAGGTACATATTTCCTTTTCCAAGAATGGGTGACTTAATGGATTGTTTAAGTGGAGCAAATTTATTTTCTAAGATAGATTTTAAAAATGGATATCACCATATAAGGATGAGAGAAGGTGATGAGTGGAAAATAACCTTTAAGACAAATTAGAGGTTGTATGAGAGGCGTGTTATGCCATTTGGATTAACAAATGCCCCAAGTAATTTTATGAGGTTGATGAAAGAAGTACTGAAATATTTCATTGGTAAGTTTTTGATTGTATATCTGGATGATATACTGGTCTTTAGCAAAACTAAAGAGGGTCATTTGAGACATGTAAGCTTCGTGATGAGGAGACTGCAGCAGGAGAAGTTGTTGATTAATCTGAAGAAGTCCTCTTTTATGAAGACAGAACTCATATATTTGGGTTTTGTGATCTCTTCAAATGAATTGAAGATGTATTTAGAGAAGGTGAGAGCAATCAAGGAATGGCCATCACCAAGGAGCATATTTAAAGTGAGAAGCTTCCATGGATTAGCAAGTTTCTATCAGAAGTTCATTAAAAATTTCAGTGGGATTGGTGCACAAACGATGGATACGGTGAATAAGAGGAACAAGTCTTTTAAGTGGACAGAAGAAGCTGAGAAAAGATTCAATATATTGAAGGAGAAGATAACAGAACAACCAATTATGGTCTTGCCGAATTTCGAGAAAATATTTCAAGTGAGATGTGATGTAAGTGGAGTTGCAATTGGAGCAGTCTTGAGCCAAGATAATAGGCATGTTTCATATTCTAGTGAGAAGATGAATGATAATAAGAGGAATTACTCCACATATGATAATGAATTTTATGCAATAATTCAAGACTTGAAGAAATGGAGGCACTATCTTGTACCAAAGGAATTTTTTTTGTACAACGATAATCAAGCTTTACATTTCATAACCAGATAGGAGAAGTTGAATCAGAGACATGCTAAGTAGATAGAGTTTATGAAAAAATTTACTTTTTTCATTAAACATATTTATGTTAATTCTAACAAGGTTGTTGATGCATTGAGCAGGAGATGTCTGATTCTGCAAGAATTTCAGGTGAAGACCTTGGGTTTTGAACACCTTAAGGATATGTATCATGATTATACATATTTTAAAGAAGCATATGAAGCATGTGAAAATCTTGTGCTCAGAGACAAAATCCAATGGACAAAGTATATGATTCAAGATGGATTGTTGTTTAAGGGTTTCCATTTGTGCATACCAAGGTGCTCAATGAGAGAAAATATGTTGAAAGAAAAACACAGTGGAGGTCTGGCAGGTCATTTTGACCATGACAAGACATTTTCACAGTTGAAAAGTTCATACTATTGGCCAGGTATGAGAGCAGAGGTGAAGAAATTTGTGAACAAATGTAATATTTTCCAATATGTAAAAGGAAAGAAACATAACACTGGATTGTATCAGCCATTGGCTATTCTAGATAGGCCTTGGGATGCAATAAGCATGGATTTTGTGTTAGGATTTCCAAGAACCCAAAAGGGAAAGTGATTCCATATTTTTTGTAGTTGATAGATTCTCAAAGATGGCACACTTTATCCCATGTCAGAAGACTAGTGATGCAACACATTTTACAAATTTGTTTTTCAAGGAAGTTGTGAGACTTCATGGATTTCCGAGGAGTATTGTCTCGGATAGGGACACAAAATTTGTTGGTCATTTATGGAGAACATTATCGAAGAAGTTGGGGATAGAACTGTCTTTTAATTCAACATATCACCCTCAAACGGATGGACAGACCGAGGTGGTAAATATAAGTTTAGGAGATTTACTGAGAAGCTTGGTCACTAAACATCATAGCCAGTGGGATCAAATTCTTTCACAAGCAGAGTTTGCATACAACGACTAGGTGAACAGAAGTACGAGAAATATTCCATTCCAAATAGGGTATGGAATGAAGCCAAGAGGAGTATCAAAATTGAGAGATCTAAAGCAGGGTGAATTCAGAAGCATGGGAGCATAAATCTTTGCTGCAAAAATGCAGAAGATTCATAATTAGATCAAGGAACAGTTGCATAACAATAGTACAGAGTATAAATGCAAAGTCGATCAGTACAAAAGAGAACTTCAATTTGAAGTTGGAGATCAAGTTTTAGCACACTTGAGGAAGGAAATGTTCCCAAGGGGAACATATAACAAACTGAAGCTAAAGAATATTGGACCATGCAAGATCCTAAGAAAATTTGGTGCCAATGCTTATGAGATAGAACTACCGGAGGATGTGGATATATCACCCATATTTAACGTTTCAAACATGTACCCTTACAGAGAAGATGACACAGAAATATCAGAATATCAAGAGAAGGTTCAGTGGGAGAAGCATATGCTTGTAGCAAAAAATCCACAGATGGAGATGATCATTGATCAAAGGATTAGTAAGAAGACCGGGAGAAAGACCTATTTTGAATGTTTGGTCAATTGGAAGGGACACCCAATAGAAGATGCTAGTTGGGTAAATGAAGCTAATATCCATAAGCATGGAAGGTCAGTGTAGGATCTCATGGACAGGAGTCCATGATTTTTTTCCCAAAGGAGTATGATGCAAGAGCATTGTCAGCCAAGCACATGTGGAGGGACAACTTGGTGCCATAACCCTTGGAATATTAAACGATGGTGTTTCCTGACAATATTTTTGAACTAATGATTAGAAGAAGATCAAAACAACTTGGAAGTAAACATGATCAATGAGATATGGGAGTTTCACTCTCAGACTTTAATGTAACAGAACTTGAGGAGTAGTTATATTTTTTTGGTATCTTCTCTTCTTCAAGAAGACAAGTAGTCGGGGGGAACCCTAGGAGCCCTCTGGGATTAATAGAGGTGTTGTATGCTTGAATGAGGTTGTTTCAAATTAGTAGGAGATTGTTGTGATTTAGTTCTTGTTGAATTTTCAGTTATTGTTTTATCATAGTTGTAGCCATTTACGATTGAAGGAATATAACAGAGGAAAATTGATCCAAATACTTGTCATTGCTACTGTTTATCATTTCTATGTTATTCTTTGTTTCCATGAGTGAATGAGTTATGTTCTTGAATGTATGAATATGTGAAGCATTAGGATAAGTTTAACTTGTTCCTCTTCATTGAGTTCATGCAAGGCATGCATACAGTCTGCAAGGAGTGTGTTGACAAAGTTTGTTTCGACTCATGAGCTCAGAAGAGATAGTGTGAAATTTCCATTTGCAAGGAGTGTGAAGGGACTATTGCAAGGTGTGCACAGTCACCCACAAGAAGCTAAGTCTTGCGTAAGAATCTGTTGTAGGGAGAGCACAGATTCAAATTTCGACTAAGTGTCGAATTAGTCCCCTAAGGAGTCAAAGGATTCAGGAACCAAAGCTCAAGAGAGATAGCGGGAAGAAATCTTCAAAGGGAGTGAAGCTCTGAAGGTTCAATGAGTTAATGCTCAATATCCCTTCGGGAGGAAGTGAGATAGTTCCAACCGGTCAGATCTGGAAGAGGTTCAGGGTGTTTGACCATGAGTTCGTTCGGAAGTTCGTGATTCAGAGAACTTGCGCCAAGAAAATGACAGTCTTCGAGAAGTCGCAAAGTACGAATTAAATCCAGGGTGTTGGTTGAAGCGGGGATACGTGGCAGCAGATTGGATAAATTGGAGGGAAGAGCCTCAGGAGTTTTTTGCAGAGCAAAAGGTCATTTTTTCTGAAGTCACTAAGAGTGAACAGATATGGACCGTCAATATGGAAGGGCACGTGTCACCAGCCCGTGAAACCTCGAAGAAGAGTTGAAGGGAAAGAGAGGTTGTTCGAAGTGGAGTGAGAGGCAAATCTCATCCATCAATCAAGCAAGACACATGTCACTTGATCTGAGATTCCATCTACAAAATACTTCGGGGGAAGAGGAGTGCTAAAACGTGTGGAACTCCCAAAGGTCGGAGTCTGAACGGATCACAATCATTGGTTGTGGGAGAAACCAGAATCATAGATCTGTCTAGACGAGTTCATGATTCAGGGTTCATACGAAGGGGGGAAGTTGTTGCCAAGAATGTTGAAACCCGAAGTCACAAATAAATATGAAGGTTAAGCCTCAGGTCACACCCCGAGGTCACATGCAAATAGGGACCAGTGTAATTTGTTCGAGGGGCCACTAAAGGGCCGAAAGAGCTAATTCATATCAGGAGATTGAGATCCTTGATCAAGAGGTCGCGCAGCTCCGAAGGAGAGTAAGGGAGATCTGCATCATCAGGGTGTATTGAAATAAGGCCATGAAAGTGAGTAAGAAAAGACAAATTGATATTCTTCATTTGTTTTTCTCCATTGGTTTCTTGAATGGGGAACTCAAATATTTCATATTGTTTCTCTCCATATTTAGTGGTGTGGTCAGATAAGGATTCTTCCCCTTCTTTTGAGAAATTTTCATAAATCCTTGCTCCCTCTTGGGGTAATTCCCCAAATTCCTCAATGATTTGTTGGATGTATATTTCATAAACTTTTTGTCGTTGTCATTGTTCAATTGTAACTATTTCAATAGTGTCAGTTATTGATAAAAATATATCACATCTATCTTTAGGTTAATGCATATAACCTGATGAGTTTTTTCTTTTTATTTTTATTTTTTAATTCAAATGGTCTTATATGTATTCTTTTTTTATTAAGGTTGGTTGTCATTGATGTCAACCCTTGAAGAAAGTCTGGTAGCGAATTTTGGTAGCACAAAGGTTTGGGTGATGGACCCAAGGTTGTTTCATGTATAATGGTATGAGTTTTAATATATTTGAAGGTAATACTATTTTATATGGATATTACATGTCATTCCATTTCCAGTGGTATGTGGAACGTCACATAACTCCTCACGGTTAGAGAGTTATGGCCTTACGAAGTTGGAGGACCCTCATAGGTAGGCTTGAAGCCTCAAAAAGTCAAATAAGTCAAAGAGGTTGCAAAGAAGAAAATATTATTTAAATGATAAAGAAAAGTGACAAAGTCAAGGAGGAATATTTAAATGGAGAACTTTCTAATTATGGAGAGTGGTTAACCCTAAAAATGAGGAAAATAGGTTAAGTGACCTATAAATGGGTTAAATGACCTAGAATTGGGTTAAGTGACCTAGAAATAGGTTAAGTGACCTAGAATTGGGTTAAGTGACCTAGAAATAGGTTAAGTGACTTAGAAGTGGGTTAACCCTAAAATAAGGAAAGTGGTCAAAGTGACCTAGAAGATTCTTCTAAGGAAGCTACTTGGAGAGTATAAATAATTGGCAAGGCTCTCTCATTTTACATCACACTTGAGCATATTGAATATATATAGGTGAATGAGGTAACCAAAGGATATATAAGCTGAATTTTAGAGGAAAGGTGAAGAAAATAAGGTCGGAATTCAAGGGAGGATAAATTCTTTGATGATGCTTTCTAAGGTATGTTATTTACAGGTCATCTCACCATTTTCAGAATAAATTTTTTTCTAGAATGATTTAGATAGTGAAATTGATATGACATTTAGGAAACATATCTAAGTATCTATGGTAAGAATTTTAGCTTTTGGGTCGTTGTATTTTTGGAGTTACACTCCATGGAAAATAGGGTTTGTGGCTAGTCTTGAGACTAGTCTAAAATTGGTGTTTCGAGTAAAAATGTCATAACTTATTCATAACAGATCCAAATTAAGTAAGACCAAATGTGTTGGTTAGAGTATAGTTTGTAGTATTTTTTGTAACATTTTTAGATCCATTCAACAAATATTATGTGTGGGGCACTCTCTATAAGGTCTCTCTCTAGAATAAGCCATATTTCAGCAAGATATGCCATTTTTTCTATAACTCCTTTTTTGAGAGGTTCCAAGCAGTGACACCTGGAGGAATTGCATAAAACAAACTGAAGAACATTGTGTACTATTTTCAGATATTTTTTCATTACAAGTACATATTTATGATTATTTCAAGTTAGGGTTGTTGACTAATCCCAAACTAGTCATGTGAGACTAAAGAAAAATTTGATGAAAATGCTAGTCTCTTGTTGTGAAAGTTAAGGAAGGTTTGCAGGTATGTGATCATATAAACCAGGTCTATTACAGAGTTAAAAATCATATTTGGATGATGAAATTGAAGAGGGATTTTGGTTAAGATACATGGTTGAGACAAGTAGTTGATGAGTTGGCACATACATGAGGTGTATAGTTGATGATGTTGGTACATATTGATGAGTCATAGTTGATGAGTAGTTGACATATGATTGGTACATACTTGGTACATGGTTGGATGCACTTTTTTATGGTACATGTTGATTACAGGTTGTTTGGTACAGGTTGGTGCATGGTTGATGCACTTGTTTATGTTACAAGTTGATTACAGGTTGAGGTACAGGTTGATGCATGGTTGATCCATGGTTCAAGTTTATTGGTACAGGTTTACAATGGTATATCTCATAGTGATAGTGTGACAGTGGTTCCATCATTCTACTTCTACTTCAGGACGATTGGACGGAGCAAGTACAGGTGGTTGTAGCCACCTTCCGGTTGTAGCCGGAGAATATAGGGGGTTGTAGCCTCCTTCTGTTTATAGCCAGAGAATAGAGGATTTGTAGCTTACCTCAAGTTGTAGCCTGAGAAACAAGAGGGTTGGAGCCTCCTTCCAGTTGCAACTGGAAAGCAAAGGAATTTGGTGCTTCCAATGAATGTAATTCTTCAATACATATAAGAAAAAGCATTATGTGGTTTTCTCCCTCTTTGGGTTCCCACGTATGTTACCCATAATTTTGGTCGTCATGATGATGTATTGATGATGGTGTACTCAGGCTCTTCATTAGAACTTTCTCCTGAGAAAAGTTACCTTTTTCTCTTTCCAGAAATCACAGTTTTGAGGAAGGTTTGCAGGCTGCTAATACATTTGCCTGCGAGAATGCATGATTCTCGTAGGATGCCTTAAGCCAAAGTGCGAGAAGTTTGCACTATGTCTAACTACTATGGTGTGAACTCTTTCTAAAGAAGGGAAAAAGATGAATTATCGAAGCTTCTAGAAGGGAATCTTCTAGAAGGATGAGATGGCATTCGAATGGTTATCTAAGTACTGGCTTTCCTAATATTTTGGGATCATTCTTATCTAATTAACTAATTCATTCTCTCTTATATATTGAGGGGATTCTCATGGAAAAGGTTAGAAGAAAACAAGCAAGAGATTTATTAGAGAATTAGTGAAAGACTGTGTGAAGGAATGAAGCTACAGCAACTACAGAACTCCAGCAAGTTTATCAAAAGTGGTTGATCTTCTTCATGCAAGTGAGCAAGTGTGTGTGTCAGAGATAAGGGCCATCGAAAGGAAGTTTGCAACATCAAGGCTCAAGTTGCAACCTTTACTTTCCATCAATATAATACAGTAATGTGTCCCTTTCCCATAAAGTTAGTTTCACTTTATTGTATAACTCCTTGATCATATACATAGATTGATTGTTGAATAGATTGTGTTTCCTTCACTTCAGTTGGTTTGTATTGTTTTGATATTGACTGTACAAGAGCACTGGAGCGAAGCAGGAGAAACAAAGACCAAGGAAAGTGATCATAAGGTATGTTCTTTGATCGTATCTTCTAGTATATTCAATAGTTAAAATCTAGGGAAAGAGTATCATTATGTCTTGTTTTGTTCTAGATCCAGGTGGATCTAGGAAGATCGATTTGTATCCGCACTTACGAATTTATCCAATAACAACGTAAAACACTGGTGTATTGTGTATGTGTATGATTGTTCATTTCTTATTTACTCTGCAGTTATTGGATGATAATGCTACATTGATATAACACTTGGATTATATGGTTAAAAAGGATTAAATTTCTCTATTACTGATTCACAACCCCCCCCCCCTCTCAGTAATCCAACATTCTTTTAGCACCTCCTCGATAACAATGCCAAAAAGTGATCAGCCAAAGAATTGAAATTTTTTTGTCGAACTCCTCATATTGAATTGAATTTATCAACATAGGAACATACTACTTTGATGAGGTACTATGCACTATATGCATAACTACATTACTACAATTTAATGTAAAGACTTAAGACTAGCTCGAATATTGTTGTCCCTTTCATCCAATAGTTTTTCTCATTAACTTCACTCCCTTTCTAAAGATAAGAAAAGAAGGTTATTAGAGTCATTATTTTCGATGCTATAGGGATGGTCCAATAAATATATTGGTAGAGATAAGTGCATGTGTCTAGGCTAAAATGCATCCTCATCATCATGTTACTTGGGTTGTCTACAGTTCTCTATTTAGGGATTTTTGTCTACTAGGAATGAGTGATGATAAAACTAAGAATGTAGGAACTAACCCAAAAAAATTAAGGATGCCCAACCTCATCCTCTTAATATATGTTCCTTCACCCTTAAAGTCTAGTGGTCTACACCTTTATACCCCAAGTCAAGAACATCAAGAGCAAGGAGTAATGGGAGTGATTGCCACTATTATAGAGAGGAAGAAGATAACATACATAAGACTGAACAATTGACCAACTATGTCAATGAATGATCATCTAAGAATTCATGGGATAGGATAAGATATTGAGCATGAAAAAGAAGGTTGTAATACAATAAGAAAAAAGCAAATGTGAAAAATCAAATGAATTGGGAATTAAATGCCATAAAGTAAATGAGATCACTAGAATAAAATAATTGAGATTGCTATAAAAATATAATATAATCATCTTAAAATGAAATTATATGAAACAATTTAATCTACTGAAATGACTTGCATGAAAACTTATATAGAAAACTATAAACCAATTGTAGAAATAATACATAACAACATAATAGTGATAAACCTTACTAGAAACTATTGTAGAAATGAAATATGACAACAAGAATGGTTCTTTGTACAACCTTGAGTGTCCCTTACTCAATGTCTCTACAAGGAAGTTGAAGACAACTACTAAGTGCTTAAAATATTGAAACACAACTTCTTCATTCAAGATATCACTTCATAACATCAAAGAGTACTTGGACAATTTGAATGCACTAGCTATAAGGAAATTTGTTGATGCCAAAATTGAAGACTTACCTTCTTTTCTACTAACTCCTAGATATTATTTATACAAAAGGACTCATAAATCATCCCTTCAGTTAGTCATCGATTGAAGGGTACTTGTCTCAAGAATCCCTAGAATTAGGGATCCTTGTTTCAAGGATCAAATTCCCTCCTTAATTTGAATTCCCCCAACCAAAACATTGACTTAAGATCTTGTTGGTTGAGAGTCTTGAGTAATTAAATTCTTGGATACTTTGGAGGTTGGAGAAGGCGAATGATCCCCCTTTTGTCTCAAGTGTAATTTGATAAATACCATCCTTAGGATTCGACTTGCTTGAGAAAATAATTAGCACAACCTTAAGAATGCATATTTTCATCAAAATCACAAACTAAACCAAGGAATATCACATAAATAAAAATTTAATAATTTCACAATAGTCAATGCACAAATCCCAACATGTTTACATTAATCATATTCTTTTATAAACATAGTGGGTCTTATTCCATAGGAAGGGATCATATTAGCTACAAAATGGGCCTAAAAGGTCCACTAATTGGAGGCCCGTACCACTGAATGTTGGTTTTGTAGCTTGATTATTTTATTGGTTTAGAGGTTTTATTTCAAGAACCACCCCTGTTTGGGGGTTCATGGGCGAAGCCTATGAGGAAAATATTTTGGGGCTGTTTTTTTCATTCGTTTTGGTTGGTTTTTCCACATGATTTTATGGTCCATGGTTTTCTAATTCTAGTTAAGGAATTAAGTTTGTAATTTAATCCATGTAAATGGATTAGGGATTTTGGATGACGTGGGATCCTATATATTATATTATAATTTCATATTCAATCTATACCATTCATTATTAGGTCACAAATTTGATGGTAGAGGTTATGTTGGTACCTTTTTTCCCTAGAAGGAAACCCTTTTTTAAAGAAGGCATTGTATTATGGCTATGTATGGTAAGATGTTGTGTTGTGTCTGAGATAGGATACTGTGAGAGAGTGAAGAGGGGGTTGTAGTGGATGTGCCATAGGTGTTATCCCTTCATTTTGATGGATGAAATAGAGGAAGGATTGGCTATTTCTTTGTGGATGTAGCCCATATCAAGTGAACCATCTATATTGGTGTCTCTCTTGTATTTTGTTCTTTTGTGTTTTATTTCCACATTCATTTTTATTTGTTTTATTATTATTGATCCATGTTACTATTCCCAAAAATTGTACCATTAATTCCACAAAATCCTATCATCCATACCAAGTTGTGGACGAGAGAAATCTACAGAGTTGCTCACTCACTCATCACTCCAAGACCATGATTTCAACATTCAGATAGATTAAGCCATATTATAGGGGGGGATTCCACCTCTTTTAGACAATTTGAATAAGGGGAAAACCCTACCATTATTATAAGAAACATTGAATTATTTTGAGGCCCTTGAGGGGATAGCAGTCACCGATTTTTTATCCATACATATTAAAGATGATGAATAAAAATCCCCTCCAAGGACATTTGGGGTGGTCATATAAAATGATATGGTGAATATAGAAGTTATCACCCCTCCATAGGAGTAGAGGTAAATTCATGAAAATATTGAGGACATTTCTAAGGATGAAGGACATGAGACTTAGTAGTTTGGTGAAGGGGGGTAAGTCATTGGTGGATACTTGGGATGTATTGGTGATGACAGTGATCTAGATTATCAATTCCCAGACATTAATAAACTCCTCACTAATGAGAAATGAGTTCACAAGTATATATAGATGAGTGAGGTGGTATATGCCACTATTTCAATTTCATGCATAACTACATAGAAATACATACCCAATCCCAACATAATGGCCAATTTTCTATGACTCTTCCCAATCCCAACATAACATCCATTTTCTAAACATGGTGGTGTACTCTTGCATACTCTACTGTTAGATCTACTGAAAGTAATTCCAAGAGATCCACTAGTCCTCTTTATATCCAATAGGGTAGGACTGTGAGTTAATGAGGATTTCAAACACCTCCCACTTAGTCACTAGGGGATCACTTTCTAGCTTAAGCATCTATGTGTGA
>JZKD02S1615304.1:93184-125489 GCA_000966675.3 Picea glauca | reverse complement strand
ATATATGAGTGAGGTGGTGTATGCCACCATTTCAATTTCATGCATAACTACATAGAAATACATACCCAATCCCAACATAATGGCCATTTTTCTATGACTCTTCCCAATCCCAACATAATGTCCATTTTCTAAACACAGTGGTGTACTCTTGCATACTCTACCCTTAGATCTACTGAAAGCAATTCCAAGAGATCCAGTAGTCCTCTTTATATCCAATAGGGTAGGACTGTGAGTTAATGAGGATTTTAAACACCTCCCACTTAGTCACTAGGGGATCACTTTCTAGCCTAAGCATCTATGTGTGACTTTCCCACCAAGTTTAGGTATGGCTTGTTATCGCACAATCTATACCCTGAGAAAATCCCAACCCAATCCATGGAAGTGTGACAAGTGCAGAAGTACCTACCCACTATCACCTCAGATAGACACTTCCTCGCTTTAGTGATGATGAAATCACCACAAGGAGGGAATCTCAGTGAACCTAGAAGGATTGATATGGAAAGTGAGAGAATAATCGATGAACACCCCTATAGGTCCATATTGGAAAAGGATTAATGCTTGAGAGCGAGTCTTGTAGATGGAAAATGGTTTCCAAGTGTTGTGTACCTGCAAATAAGTGTTACCCTTGCCTAGAACAAGACAAATGATATATATACAAGCCTTAAACCAAAGGGAATCAATCAAGAAGACTTGTTGTCCCAAATTGAAGTAGTATGGAAATACATATATCAGAAACAAATGAATCAATAGTTGCAAATTTAACCATCCAAAATCTAGTAAAAGATATTAAAAATAAAGCTAGCAATGACTAGTCAAACTTCCAATGGTTATAGCAAGACTTTGGTGGCTTTAAGGGATGTTTGTTAAGTGTTATCAGAAAATTATTATGACAACCAAGTGGCTGTAGAAAAAAAATTCTACAGTATCAATATCTAGCCACAAAAATCAAGAAGTAAACCATCCAAATGATTGTCAATAACTAGTAGAACAATAATCTAGGTTCACAAGTAAATTTCAACAGTAGATTAGAGAGCAATAGATTATGAAAAAGTGATTTTGCAGTAGCCATAATGGCTGCAACATCAATTTTTAACAGCAAAGAGAATTACTTGGCTAAATAAGATGCCCCTAGGGAACAAAGAATCCTAAAGCATGAAGAATTGATTCCAACTCGAACAATTGTAATATCTCAAAAATTCACGTATACCACTGCAAGGATTTTAAATCTCCAATGAAACTTAGAACAATTCCAAATAAATTGGGTTATGGAGTCTCTTGAGTAAGAGATAGTTTTTTTACTTCTATAGGGATGTAATCCCTTTTACACCATAGAGAAAAAAAAAAACTAGCAAGGTGAATCTAGGAGGGTGTAAGCCCTTTTACTCTTCCTAGCAACCTTTGCAAAAATATATCTTATTCAAAGATAAAAAGGTATACTTTATGGAGGGTTTATTCCCTTATACTCCTCCAAGGGTCTAGAAAAATAAATGCGTGAAACAAGAAGAAATCAAACAATAAATGCAAAAATTCCTTACCAATTCCATAAATAACATGAAGAAACCCTTCTTTATCAAGTATATTCCACCAAAATACCAAGAATAATAATTTCAAAAGATATTTCCTTAGTTATATTGACCAATAGACAAAGTACTAGCATCCAAGAGACATTCAATAGAGAGATAGAGAAAAATTCCCCAAGTAGGGAGAAAATTTCAACCAACAAGTATGTAATTATCAAGTGAGTTATGTCAAAATGAAAGTGAGAAGGTGTTATTTATACTTGACCTTGTAAAAATGATTTTTCCACTTAAGTTAGGGTAAAACAAAAATTAGGGAGGCCAACCTCCTAATTTTCCCCTTTACAAAATATAATTTAATTTTATAAAATAAGCAAGCCCTAAATGATGACATCATCCCCCCTGGGGGTGACATTTTGGTATAAATGGCAAGTCATTGAGCTTGTTTAAGGAGATGTTGTGCCTAAAAATTCCATATATTCAAGGTGAAAGGGTGTTCCTCCATCAAAACATGCCAAGTCATCATCAAATCACCCATCACCATCAAACCCTAGCCCCCAAGTGAGACGACATGCCCTAGAAAGTGACATTTTGAGCCTCTAAGGTCAAATATTGGGAAAAGGGGAGCTAGATTTCCTCCTTTGGTATGTGCTCTCATGCAGACAAAGGAAAAATTCATCTTCCAGCATGTGCAAAAGAGATGGGGTGCATCATCTAACCTGTGAGATTATTGCCCCAATTGAAGGTCCAAGCGACCTTGTGCCTTCATGATCAAGCTTCAACCTATCAAGGACATTGAAATACAAGAAAGTATGCCCTCCAAGGGTCCAAAAGTCACAATATCATGCCAAGTAAGCCATATCTAATAAAATAACCACTCGAACATTTGCATCAAATCCCCCTATCAAAATAAACCAATGCTCAAAGACTTTATGGAATTTGCCAAATTTAGATATGAGAGGGGTGTCATAGTGCACTATTGGGTGAAATAATCCTCAATTATGGGATGTTTCCAAGGATAAACCTCTCTATTTCATCTAGTGAATGTGAATTGTATGGGGATAGACTTCTAGGTAAGGTATTTGATGACATACAAGGGCTCTTATTGTCTCATTTATGGGTGCCTTTGCTGAGATATAACCACATCCTTTTCCTCTTTTTGTTTCTAAAGCATATGTTTTCCAAGCCCTTTATTATTTTAGCCATTTACTTTGCATTTGTCACCAAATTGAATACAATAAGGGGAACTAAAAAGGAAATGCATAGCCCACAAATTCTCTACCTTTGTTAACATGTTTTTTATGAAGACCTTCCAGGTTGAAGTCAATAAGGGGCACTAAAAAGGAAATGCATAGCCCACAAACGCTCTACCCTGGAAGGTGATCATTATTTAATTAGTTATTATTATGGGTTATGAGAGGCGTTTCATTTCTCTCTGGATCCCAAGGAAAACTTCTATTTCGTGATGTGTTTTTCTAAATCACCTCCCATCCTAGTGGCCCCTTCTTCCCATGAAGTGAGGTACATGCCCTTCTTGGGTCAATAAGAACAAAAACATAAAAGGTTGGGAGAAAAAAGAGAAGAAGTGATGGAAAGTGGAAGGTATAAGTGGAAATGGTACGATGACCCTTTAAGGAGCCCCCTCAGGTAGCAACCCTTTCTCTAAGGGTGGCCACTTACTAGGAAACCATGACACTCACCATGGTGAAATAAGGAAAAGGGAATAACTTCCAAGCAAACATTTTCAAAATCAAGAAAGGAATCTTTGCAACATGTTCAAATTATTGAATTATTAGAATGACGCTTACCACAATACTGGACTTGTTACCTCATGGAGAAATACCTATTGTCCTTTGTGATATAGACCAAGTGTGGTGATGATGTTTTCATTGTCAAATGGTTATGTGTGGTGAATGAAGGGCTCTGCGTGATTGGTTTCCTCTCAGTACTCCATGTCTGCAACCTAAGGACCTTGATACATCATCTCCCTATTTATCCCTAGAAATGGGGGATAACATTTGGTTCCTACTTGGGGACATGTGTTTATCGTAGAGTTCATGAGAACCTCAACATATCCTAGTAAGACTTGTTCCTACACACACAGAAACAAAAAACCTTGAAATCCAAGGTGTCTCACTCACCCTTTGTCCATATGATCAAAAATTCAAATTTTCAACTAATCTTAAGATAAAATTTTGCATATTTTTCAAAAACATTATAAACTAACATGTAATATGATAAAATCAAGTGATGTAAAACAACTATGCAATAATGAAAGTAGAGAAAAATGAAAAATAAAATATGACATGCAAATATAGGTGAATGCAACTAAACTATCATGAGCAAGAAAATGCAAGTGCAAGTGAAATAAAATGACCTACCTACTTACCTGGGGCATGGGCCTTGAAGAAGTCGAGTTCTTTGAATATAGGGTCAGAGAAGGTACCCATCAACTGGTAATGGCATATTTCTCCCATCCATGGTAGACAAGTAGTATTTTCCTTTCTCAGACCTCTTCTTGACGACGTAAGGGCCAGGCCATAAGACACCATTTCTCTTATCATACTTGGGCTCAAATTTCTTCTTGTCCCACATAAGAACGAGGATCCCTTCACTGAATTTAATGTAAGGCATATTTTCAATGTATGGATGTGAAGGTGGTTCTTATTTGACCATATCTTTGATAACTTGTTCGTGTTCCTTATCTCTCTTGTATTCTTCTTTCTTAAGTATCTTAATGGATCATGGTTATTTTCCTTGAAATTTTGCAAGATTTTCTTTGTATTCATCTATCCTCGGAAGTAGTGTGTTTATGCAATTTTCTTGTAGACAAGGTAAATCATGTGGGTAATACTTGATGATCTATGGATGCACATCAAACTCACGATCATTGTGCTAATAAGGGTGGTCCAAGTCCATCATGTGTTTCTTGATTGCTTGTCGGCTATACAATATCTCAAAGGTGCCATCTACCATGGGAATGTGTGCATGAGTGAGATCGATGCTGACAAAACCTCCCAAAGGGGCAACCCAAATTATTGATAAAATCATGCCCCAAGCATCCAGAACATCAATCACCACTATGTTCATAATGAGGCTAATATGAGGGAATTCATGTAAATATACCTTTGCATCCTCTATGATACCATATACCTTCACCTTCTTTGAATCAATGCCACACACATTTCAATATGGGAGAGTTATCTTCAAACCTAGTTGTTTCATGACCTTTAAAGACATCATGTTCTTTGAAGCCCCAGAATCCAACATACATTTATTCAATCAAAGACCATTCACCCCTAAAGAAATATAGAAAGGAGGTTTCCATCCCTTTGTTGCCCATGATACATGGTGTTTAGAATTACATGAGGGTATTCTCCCTCATCAAGTACATTCAATGCCTTCATAACTTCTCTTCTCACAAATGAGATCTTGCACATCTCAACTATAGGCACTAACATATTCATCTTTCCCACAATGGTCAATACGTCTATCTTCAACTATATCTCTTCATTGGTTGGTAGAGACTTCAAAAGAAGGTTGTACATTGACAATGGATGAGGCGAAGGCACTTCTTTTACAGACTGAGTTGGATCCTCTTTTTCTTATGGTGGATGGACTGGAGCTAGAGATGGAGGAACTGGAACTCTATTTCTTCTTTCATATGTCAAAAATTATTTCTTCCTCAACTCATTTTCGGTATTCTCATCTAGTTGATTTAATGCTATGAGCCACCTCTTTTCGGAAACTCTTTTCCTAACCTCTTCAAGTTTTGATGGTGTAATCTCTACATACTCATCATATTGACAAGAGAATATTGTGTCAATGAAGTTCATATGATTTGAATATCCTGAACCTTCTTCCTTTGTTCGTCTTGGGAAATCATATTTTGAATGTGCTTCATTACAAGGCAAGCACCATTGAATTCATTTTTTATTCACTAGTCCAACCAGATTTAGAATATCGGGATCCTTTGCCTCTTATTGAGGCCTTGGTTTCCAACCTGGGTTTGGTGGTCTGAGAACCTGAGGTCTTGGAGTAGGATGGTTTCTCTCCAAAGTTGTCAATATGTTCATGATTTGATTCTGACTTTGGACAAATTGAGTATTCATTTGATCAAACTTTTTAACTAGAATATTGATTGGTTTTGGTGCAGTGCTTTTCATAATATTTGTCTTTTCTTCTATCTTGGCATGAGGAAATTGAAAGGGCTCAATTCTTGAGCTGATAAGATTTCCCTCAATATGAGTACTATAATCTTTAGCCTTTTCCAAAGTATCTAGTTCTTTATCCTTGAGGAGGAAAACAAATTGTCCTTCAAAAGAATTCATGTAGAGGACACGAACTGTTGGTGTTGGTGGATGTAGGTCAACCAATATCTAATCATACATTTTTTCAAATATAATATTGAACTCTTTCAATGTTTCATCTTCCTTCTTATTGATTTGATTGAATTGTGCTACCAACATTCTTGGTCTTTCTTGGTCGACCAGTAATTTAGCGAAATCATCATAGGATGCCAAATGATTATCAGGTAATCCTTTGAACCACCTAGGCATTATCAAGTAATCCTCATTCCAACATATTCATTTTCTATTCCTAGCATTCAATAACTCCACACAAAGTGTATACAAGTGGTCTTTTGGTGTGACCACATTGTTTCCTATGAACTTTGGAAACCACTTTTGAGTTTTTGTGGGCATGGAATAGGGGTACCCTGGTATGGTGTCCATATTTAATGGTTTGAATAGGCTTTTATTCCAAGTGTGGGCCATTGTGTTGAGTGGAAGGAAACCTTGGAATAAGGTTTTGGAAATGGGAGAGTTATGAGGAATCCTTCTTCAGTAAACCTTAGAAGGCCTAAATATTCCTAGGGGAAGGGTTGGTAAGTTTTGGGATGGTGGAGTCTTAAAATGAACTCTAATAAAGGCTCATCAAGAATGGAAACAAAACTTCCCTCAAATGGAGTCACCATGCAAGCTATGGGTAAAGGATTTGGAATCAAAGCTTGCCAAAGTATCTTTAGGGCTCGACAAAGGATTCAAAATCCTACCCAGAAATGAAACCAAAATGTTATCGCACAATATGTAGCTTGGGAAAATCCCAAGCCAATCCATGGAAGTGTGAAAACTATAAGAGTACCTACCCATTGTCACCTTAGATAGACACTCCCCTCTCTTTAGTGATGATGAAATCACCACAAGGGGAAAATGTCGGTGACGCTAGGGGGACTGAGATATAAAGTGAGAGATTGATCGTTGAACACCCCTATAGGTCAAAATTGGAAAAGGAGTAATGCTTGAGATTGAGTCTTGTAGATGGAAGATGGTTTTCAAGTGTTGTGTACCTAAAAAATAGTGGTATCTCTACCCAGAACAAGACAAATGATAGATATACAAGACTTAAACCAAAGGGAATCAAGAAAGAATCCTTGTTGTCCCAAATTTCAGCAGTATGGAAATATATATATATCAGAAACAAATGAATTGATAGCTGCAAATTTAACCATCCAAAATCTAGTACAAGATATCATAAATAAATCTAGCAATGACTAGTCAAACATCCAATGGTTAGAGAACGACTTTCGTGAAATTAAGGGTTGTTTATTAAGTGCTATCAGAAAATTATTATCAAATCCAAGTGGCTGTAGCAAACAATTGCTACAACAGAAATATCTAGCCACAGAAATCACAAGTAAATTGTCCAAATGATAGCCAATAACTAGTAGAACAATAATTTAGATTCACAAGTAAATTTCAGCAGTATATTAGAAAGCAATTGATGATGAAAAAATGATTTTGAAGAAGCCCTAATGGATGTAGCATTAATTTGTAACAACAAAGATAATTTATTGGCTAAAGAAGACGCCCCTAGGGCACAAAGGAGTCTAAAGCATGAAGAATTGATTATGACTCGAACAATTACAATATCTCAAAAATTCATGTATACCAATGCAACAATTTTATATCTCCAATGCAATTAGACTAGTTCCAAATCAATTGGGTTATGGAGTCTCTTGTGTAAGATCTGGTTTTGTGACTTATCTAGGGGTGTAATCCCTTTTACTCCCTAGAGCAAACAAAACTAGCAAGGTAAATCTAGGAGGATGTAAGCCCTTTTACTCCTAGAAACCTTTACAAAAATATGGCTTATTCAAAGATAACAAGGTATACTTGATGGAGGTTTTATGCCATTATAATCCTCCAAGGGTATAGTCAAATCAATTCTTAAAAAAATAAGAAACCAAACAATAAATGCATAAATTCCTTACTAATTCCATAATTAACATGAATAAACCCTTCTTTATCAAGTATATTCCACCAAAATACCAAGAATAAGCCTTCCAATACATATCGCCTTAGTTATATTCACCAATAGACAAAGTACTAGCATCCAAGAGACATTAGAGAGAGATAGAAAAAAATTCCCAAGTAGAGAGAAAATTTCACCCAACATGTAATTCTCAAGTGAGTTATGTCAAAATGAAAGTGACAAGGTCTTATTTATACTTTACCTTGTAAAAATGATTTGTCCACTTAAGTTATGGTAAAACACAAATTAGGGAGGCCGACCTCCTAATTTTACCCCTTACAAAATATAATTTAATTTTACAAAATAAGCAAGCCCTAAATGATGATGGTGTCCCCCCTAGAGGTGATGTTTTGGCATAAATGGAAAGTCATTGTGCTTGTTGAAGGAGAGGTTGAACCTCCAAAGGCCATATCTTCAAGGTGTGAGGGTCTTTCTCCATTAAAACATTCCAAATCATTATCAAATCACCCATCACCATCAAACCCTAGCCCCCAAGTGAGACGTTGTGCCCTAGAAAGTGACATTTTGAGCCTCCAAAATCAAACGTTGGGAAAAGGGGGGATAGATTTCCTCCTCTGGGATGTCCTCTCATGCCTCCAAAAAAAACATTCATCTTCTAGCATGTGCAAAAGATAAGGGGTGCATCATCCAACATGTGGGCTTCCTGCCTCAAGTGATGGTCCAAGTGACCTTGTGCCTTCACGATCAAGCTTTGACATATCAAGGACCTGTAAAGACAAGAAAGTACACCATCCAAGGGTCCACAAGTCACAATATCATCCCAAGTAATCCATATTTAATAAAAGAACCACCAAAACATGTGCATCAAATCCCCCCTATCAAAATAAACCAATGCTCAAAGACTTTATGCAATTTTCCAAATTTAGATATGGAAGAGGTGTCATAGTGCCCTATTCAGTGAACCAATCCTCAAGTATGGGATGTTTCCAAGGAGAACCCTCTCTAGGTCATGTAGTGAATGTGAAGTGGATGGGTATATACTTCTAGGAAAGGGGTTTCATGACATACAAGGGCTCGTATTGTCTCATTTATGGGTGTCTTGGTTGATGGCTAGCCACATCCATTTCCTCTTTTTGTTTCTGAAGCATATTTTTTCCAAGCCCTTTATTATTTTAGCCATTTACTTTGCATGTGTCACCAAGTTGAGGACAATAAGGGGCACTAAAATGGAAATGCATAGTCCACAAATTTTCTACCTTGGTTTACATGTTTTTTATGAAGACCTTCCAGGTTGAAGTCAGTAAGGGGCACTAAAAAGGAAACGCATAGCCCACAAGCTCTTTACGCTAGAAGGTGATCATTATTTAATTAGTTATTATTATGGATCCCTTTAGATTCTTATGAGAGGCATTTCATTTCTCTCAAGATCCCAGGGCAAGATTTTATTGCATGATGTGTTTTGCTAAAGCACCTCCCAACCTAATGGCCCCTTCTTCCCATGAAATGAGGTACATGCCCTTCTTGGTTCAATAAGCCCAAAAACCTAAGAGGTTGGGATATGGTGGGGAAGAAGTGATGGAATGTAATACCCTTGTTTCCCCCAACATGTAATTAATAATGTTTAATTATTTCCATGAAATGGCATGCAAATATTGTAACTATAGCATTTTTAAATTGTAAATGCCAACGAATGACTGTGATGGTAAATCCTTAAAGTATTGGACATAATACTACCAAGGGAAAGAATGGGAAACCTATAGAGGGGTTCATTATCCTTAGATGATGTAATGAACCAAAATGCTCGAAATATCATAAAATAATAGAAGTACACACCATGTATAGAATGTCAACGTGGAGAAAAACTCCAATATAGATAAGTTACACAATAACTCCTTAAAGAATAGGGGAACCTCCTCCAAATAACAAAATATCATTCATACTTAACAATTCCCTCCAAATAATGAATACATGATCTCTTATATATAGTTATTCACACTTGCACATGAGGCCCCTTTATCACCAGACTAACCATATTACATATGTATTTACACATTACATGTACATTTAGGCCCATATATGCCCCCCCTTGGGGTCATATCATATACATTTAGCCATATATATGCCCCCCTTGGGTCATAACATAGTACCCTCATTTAAAAATCCGTGTCCTCAAAAATTTTGTTAAGTGTAATAGTGTATATATGTTAGGGAAGGGAGAGTCTCTTGCAATTAAGATGGTTGATTATATAAGGGTTAAGACCCTTATGGAAGATCCCTTGTGCTTAAAGGAATTTTGTATGGATTGATAGAATCCTTGGTAGTAATAATTATTGATTTAATAAAATATTAAACCCTGTATATATGTATAACTCCTCATGATCAGAGGACTGATGGAAAATGTGTAAGGTCAATTTATTTGACCTATAATAAATGAAAATTGTTGCTGAAATAACCTAGTTAAGCAAAGACAAATGAGTTATTTGAACTAATGATAGTCTTCATAAAAGAGGCGAAATGACATGAACATATGAGCCATTTTATGAGCTCGTGACTATACAAAAATGTGTACATGCCTATTAACATGAGTACTTGTTTATGCATGGAAATGCAAGATGAGGACATGTTGTAATGCATATGATAATGGTTACATGTATGTAACATGAAAATAGACTTAGTATAACCTATGGTGGGTTATAAGGCATGGTCTACTAATGGACCTTTTTGAAGAGGATGACCTGATAATAGTAGGGAAAATAATAACATGAATGAAATGTTTGTAATGTTAATGCCTAGTGCCTTATGAGGATAGGGTTGTAATGATAAAATAAAGAATGATATAGAGACTAACAAAGATAGTGTTGGAGCATTACTAGATGACTAATGGGTCATATTTACATCCAGAGGTGGTTGACAACAATGTAGGAATGGTTGAGTATGCTCATATAACAATGAAATGGAATCCAGAAAGGGTTTCCTTGGTAGAGGCATAATGACCAAGAATTGTTGAAACATGAAAGAATGATGGAATTGTTAATTTTTTTTCTCTGGGTAATAATGTAATTACCTGCTTACATTTTGGGAATTGTGGTTTGTTTTTGTAACAAAAGAGCAAGAGCGGTTTCTTGTTGGTTGTTGCCATGAAGAGAAGGAAACATAATTATGAATACTCCAATGAGACTTGTCATGGCTGTAAGATATTTGGGAGCAAGGATATGGAAGTTTGAAATGTCCATGTGTGTGAATAACATGAAAAAATGTGCAAGCATTGAACTTGCATGCTAAATATTTATCTACGTTTGTATATGCTTGAGTGCATGGATTGAATGCATTATAAGGTTTCTCGACGTGAAGGATGATATTAAGACCAAACAAATATGAATGAATGATATAAATATGTGTAAGGGATGCAAATGCATGATATATATATATATATATATATAGAGAGAGAGAGAGAGAGAGAGAGATGCTTGCTAAAAAGGCATGGTAATACCTCTTGACTAAGTGAAATGTGAGTCAAGATTTGTACTTGCCTAGATTGGAGAATGCCATGGATGCATGGTTGACCCTATGTAGAAGAGTCTAAGTTGTTCGACTCAAATAATATCTTGAGGAGGTATGCCACTCCTCATAGAAAGAGATAATATGAAATGTTGAAAGGAAAAGGAGTAAGATTTCTCTATTTATTAAGATAGAAGGCAAGGTGAGAATGCAATTGAGAATATCGTGAACAAATCATGAGTTAAACAATTTTAAACAAATATGTATATGAAATTGGTAAGTGTGTTGGTGGTGGACACACACAACATGTGTTGGCACAGGGGCAGACCTAGGGTTCAACGCTACAACAACGCACCAACAAAATCCTAACTACTGGCCCTTTCGGCAACACCTATGAAGCAGATAAAGTCTCACCTGAGGTAGAGGCAGGGGTGGTTGCAGGACTCAGATCTATGCAACCTTAGCTGAGACACAGATCTGTGATTCTAACACTTAACAAAGTACTCGGCAGTTAATATTCATTCGTCTTTAACCCTTTATTCACAACGTAAGTAAAATCCTAATTAAAGAACAGTGCAATATTCATTCAGATCTAAGGTATTTAAGCACTAAGCATGTGTATGTAAGTCATATTTAACATCCATCCATATTATTAAGCACTCAACATCAACAAATCTATCTATCATTCATCTATATTAAAGCACTAAGCAAGCAAACACATAAACACATCAATACATCGCACAAAGCATAGCATCACAACATCTACATGGTTCACCCCCACCCTGGGGCTACATCCACCAACTCTTCTCTTCTTTATTTTCTTTGGTCAAGCTTCTTGCAAGCACATAGCATCCAAGTTCTACTCCACAGAAGACAAGAGATCTGTGCGCACTCCACTAGATCCTCCTTCTTCTAGCTAGGGTACAGCACCAAGCCTTCACACAGTCTCTTATAGTCACTTGCACTAGCCTTGCAAGCCTCACACAGTATGCACAAAGCACTTACAACTCTTGATCACATAGATCCAAATCTAGCACTTAGCACACTAGCCTATTATGTTGCTTCCCCCCCATTTTCCTACATCGCTTAGCTACTTATTTATACATTACAAAATAGGCCTAATCATGGGTAAACCCATGGGTCATCATCCCATACCCATTACATAATATTGAATCCCAGAAAGGGTCCTAAAAGGGGATGAGATCCCATGATATTCGCTTCATCTTGCGCTTTGCCTTCGACAGCCTGTCGAAGTCCCAAAATTAGGTCAAACATGACCAAGAATACTCAAAACTTGGTCAAGGGCCAACATGACCCCAACACTGACCTATGACTCATCCCAAGTCACTCTGATATGATTAATTCTGCTTCAAAATCGAGCTTGGCTCAAGCTTCTTTGACTTTTTGTTGTGCTACAACCTTCTGTTCAGTGAACTCTTGTATGATTGCTTCGTTGACAGGTCTCTCTAGGCGTTGTTCAGCTATAGTGATGACTTGCTCAAGTTCCGCTCCTCTGCCTTCGATCTCTGTGAAAAGTTGGTAAGCCTCATCCTGTACAGGTTGGAGCCTCTGAGTTACTTCCATAAATCTTTTCTAAATAGTGTGGACATGTTGCTAGGCAATGTGTTGCTCTTGGGATCGCTTCATTCTTTCCATAGCTGACAAGGGCTTCAACTACGCTTGTATTGTCTCTGCTTGCTTCTTTGCTTCCTCTAGCTATGAGTCCAGTGCCTTCAATTCTAGATTCTCAATGAGTTGCTCATATGTCTAGGCACTGCAATCACTTAGTTGCTTGCATTCCAGGGCAAGGACTTTTATTTTTTCAAATGTGCTTCAAGCAGTTTCTTCTCTTTGATCCATTACATCCTGCGGGGTGCCTGGTACAGCGCGGAGCTCTAAGTTTGCTATTCATTGTTGTAGCTGTTGGATAGCTTATGTGAGCTTCTCTACTTGATGCGTGACTTGGTCTTCTTCATGTGCTTCTAATCCTGTCACAGAGTGGAGTGCTCTATTGACTGCTTCTTTCACTTCGAGTTGCTCTACGAGCAACTGTTCTTTTTCTTGTTGCAACTGCTTTCTCTTCTTCAAAATTTTCCTAGAGAGAAACCTTCTCATGTTCTACAACTCTGTTTTGTTCTACGATTACACCTTACACTTTCTTCAAGGCCTGGGTGTCTTGTTCTATTTCTTCTTTTGTGCGATGAAGGTGAGCTTCTACCACATCAGCTAGTCGATGGAGTTGGGCTAGTTCATCTCCCAACTCTGATTCTCTTGATGGCATGGGCGCAGTGGACACTACGCGGTTGGACTGAAGGGCCTGTTATACCCCTTGGAGTTTGACCTTAATTATGTCGTACATTTCCTCCTACTTAGCTTCTTGTTTCTCCACAATTTCTAGCAAAGCGTCATTTAGGGCTGCTATGATGAAGTCAAAATCATTGGTAGTGAGTACAGTCTTCATCTTGGTCATGGTGGCTCTCAATTTCTTCTGGGAATTATTCTGGGAACAAGGTTTCGGGGGAGAAACCTTCCTCTTCTTCAAGGGATCAGTCTCATCTCTAGGCAGTGTTACTTTTCTTTTCTTGTGTACAGCTCCTTTGCCTTTTTTCTCTTTATCATCACCCCCTCTGTCAGGTGATATGAAAGCAGTCTTTCTTGAGGCACTGCTTAATTCTTGGACCTCTTCGGTCTTAGTCGTTCTATTGGGTCTGGGTGTATCATGTTCTTTATGCATGGTCTCTAGGATGTCAGGGTCAGACATCTTTGCAGGGTCTACTGGAATAAGGAGGTTTGTCGACTAGTCTTTAGTGATCTCCTCAAGGTCCTCTTTCGTGAGTTTGTAGTATGACTGATGTTTCTCCTTATGTTCATCGGCTCGCGTTGTAAGGTAGATGAAGTGACGATCTGCGCAAAAATTCATCAGGGGTCAAAACCTCTGTAGGGTGTTCAGAGTCATGCAAGGTTCAGCTTCGATGGCCCTCGTCAGCTAAAGGTAATATGTGTGAAAAACAGCATTCGACTTCCATTGTTTGTTCATATCACTCAAGTACCAAAGTGTTTTGAACTTCGCAGCAAGCGACTCGAATGGTTCAATATCTGGAAAGGTCACACCTTTCAGCATCTCCCAGAAAACAAAGGTGATGAGGATCGGGAGCCAGCTAAAGTGAAACTCGTAGCCCTGATCCTGTGCTTCGCGGTAGTCTAGTTCTAGTTTATTAATTAGGTACTTCATCCAGTTCATTTGTAGACCTTCCACTCACTTCTCTTCAAGGTCAACGACAAAACCTATGACCTGCATGGGTCAGTTCTTCCTTACTAACTTTCTGGTTATTAACTGGCAGGCTAGATGCACTGCGCCATTTTGGATGGAGGCTACCCTATAGCCTTGCATCCCCTTTTCAACATTGATGTATGTATTCTTGATCTTCTGTGGTAGTGCGCGATCTATGGATTTTCCTGGATAGAACTCTTGTGGGTCGGTTCCTTGCATACTTAATCCTGTGATCCTATGGATCAACATCGGATCGATTGTGACATGGCGGTCTAGCCAAAAGTAGTCACCATGGTAACATGAAGCAATAGCTTGACACAAGCATTGACTTCCTGGTGCCTTCCAAAGTGTGGGATTTTCATTAAATTTAACAAGGTGGAATACGTGAGGTTCATCGTCAATGGTTGGGGGATTATCTTTGAGTTCTTCCCCTTAATCTTGGTCAGGTATTTATACGAGGTGAACATATTAAAGTTCTTGCGATCTCTGAGGTTGAAGTCACTGAACTTCAACACTGCGATCTTGTCCTTTTGCACTCGAATTGTGTGTATCCCCTTCGAGACATATGCAATAACCATGGTGTACTCAAAATATCTTGGCACACTATATCGACTCACTGTGTCGGCCAGAGGTGAGATGTAGTCGGGAAATATGGTCAAGATCAGCTTCGCATTTGCTAGGTCATCTCTGTGTTTGGTTCTCTTTTCCGCTAATGGTCGGGATGGTCCGGCTTCGTAAGTAGTCGACAGAGAGGATTGCACTCATCTCATCGATGGCGCTTCTACACCCACAAACATCACTCTTTCAGACATGACTCTCTCATTCATGAGGTCGATGAGTTCTTTCTTCACAGACTCTTCGAGTGTGCTAAGTTCTTCGTACATACACGCTCGTGGTTGAATATCTCGGGTTTGAAGAGGAACTGCTCAATGCAACGGGATGGATGGAAATAGCGCAATGATCACTGTGAAAAATCAACTATTATGCAGGCTCAGATAGTCACGGTTGGAAAAAGTGTTCTCGATGTGTGTCACAATGAGATAAATAGATAACTTGGCAATGGATCTCTTGCAACGGGTGAGAAGCCTTCATTAACTCAGTTATGTCCGTTATAGCGCGGTCCAAATGGTCTGGTGGTGAAATTTCTGACCATAAATTCCTTTCTACCCATTCGGGCCGTTGGTCTAACGGTTATACTATTTCCAACGACTATATTGCTTCGCCATGGTGAAGTGCCATGTGATGCAGTTCTGATATCCCGACGAAGTTCCAATTTTGTAAATTTTCCTTCTGCGAAGTTCCCTCTAGAACCTTCTGTAACTTTTCAATCTTAGCTCTCTTCTTACTTAGTTTTCTATCCTTTTTTCCAGTGAGCTTCATCTGGAATTCCTTTTTCCATTATGATTCTTATCTTCTTTTGGGAGAGTAACTACAAGTTTTTTAGATTCTTTCCTAGAAATCAGGGAAAATACTTCATCTGTATCTAGAATAGCTACTTAAGTCTTTTGTGGGTCTTCTAGTGTTCTTCCCACTTCGACATCCAAGTCTCTGGTTTTAAATAGCTTCGCTTGTTTCTATTGTTCTTCAATCAAGTGTGTGATCCTCCTAGTCATGAAATATTTCAACTCTTGTTTCTTTTGTTCTAAGACTTCTTCTTCTTTCCTTCTGGCCTGATCTCCTTCAATTCAAGGTTTCCCTAGTAACATAGCAAATGGAGCGTTGTTCTCAATAAATTTAACAACTTCAAATTCTTCCTTTGTCGAAGTTCCATGAGCACTCATAGATATTTGGGTAAGTCTTCCACATAGGTTATCATATTTCCTCTGAGTAATCATATTCCTCCCAATGAAGGAATCATAGCAGGCTCCCCTAAAAATTTCCAAGTTCTTTCTATCATGATATTCACTTATGTTTCCTCATCCAAAACATAGTCAATGTCGAAGTCTCCTATTATTTTTTCAATGCACTCTTTTTCTTTGAAGATCTCTGATAAACTGATATGTTGGTGGTCATTCGGGGTTTCTTTCATCTATAGCAATACTTTTATGATTCTTTTTGGGGTTCTATCATAATCTCATGGGGTTCTACCATAATCTCAGTTGCTTGACCTTTCTCATGGTATTCTTGTCTCATATTCATCCTTTCAACCTTAGCAATCATTCTATGGAAATCCAATACTTCATGGTCCATAGCTTTGCAACAGAGGCAACTAGGTCTTCCACCAGGGCACTCCTTAGCCAGATGTCCCGGTCTTCTGCAACTATAACAAAGGGTTAATCCTCTCTTTATTTTAAATGATCCCCGGCCTCTCATGTACTGTGTGCTAGGATCATGGTAGCTAACCTGCAACAAATTATTTCTAGGGTCCTGCATCCATTTGTTAGTCCAAACATTCTCTCTATGCATAGGTATAACATATCTTTCACTATTCTTATCAGATCTACTCATACCAAATGTTCTTTCTTCTATCAGTGCCCTAGTTTTCAAGATAGGACAAATCTTATCAAACATACCTAGATCCATACTTTAGAAACAAAAATTTCCACTAATCTTATCTTCAGCAGAGCACAAAGCTTACTATTATTACCTTTATCACAGCACAAAGCGTTCAGATCTTACCTCTTTTATTCAAATCGAACGTCTTTTCTTATCACAAAGCTTCACAGATCGAGTAGAATACTGCACACTAGAGAGACAAATCTATGCACAGAGCTCTCACAATTTCAAGTCAGATATTCGCACAAAGATTCTTTTTCCTCAGTTCCCAGCAATCACACTTTCAGGTCTTGGCAATAGAATCATTTGTTGGCACAGGGGCAGACCCAGGGTTCAATACTACAATAGCGCACCAACAAAACCGTAACTACCGGCCATTTCGGAAACACCTGCAAAGCAGATGAAGTCTCACTCGAGGTAGAGGTAGGGGTGATTGTAGGACTCAGATGTCTGCAACCTTAGTTGGGACACAGATCTATGATTCTAACACTTAACAAAGTACTCAGCAATTAATGTTCATTAGTCTTTAACCCTTTATTCACATCGTAAGTAAAACCCTAATTACAGAACAATGCAGTATTCATTAAGATCTAAGGTATTTAAGCACTAAGCATGTGTACGTAAGTCAGATTTAACATCCATCCATATTATTAAGCACTCGGCATCAATAGATCTATATATCATTCATATATATTAAATCACTAAGCAAGAAAACACATAAACACATCAATACATCACACAAATTATAGCAACACAGCATGTACGCGGTTCACCCCCACCCTGTGGCTACGTCCACCAACTCTTCTCTTCTTTATTTTCTTTGGTCAAGCTTCTTACAGGCACATAGCATCCAAGTTCTACTTCGCAGAAGACAAGAGATCTTAGCACACTCCACCAGATCCTCCTTCTTCTAGCTAGGTTACATCACCAAGCCTTCACACAGTCTCTTACAGTTACTTGCACTAACCTTGCAAGCCTCACACAGTATGCACAAAACACTTACAACTCTTGATCACATAGATTCAACTCTAGCACTTAGCACACTGGCCTACTAGGTATCTTCGCCCCCCTTTTCTTACATCGCTTAGCTACTTATTTATGCATTACAAAATATGCCTAATCATGGGTAAACCCATGGGTCATCATCCCATACCCATTACATAATCTTGAATCCCAAAAAGGGCCCTAAAAGGGGTCGAGATCCCATGATCTCCACTTCGTCTTGCGCTCCACCTTCGACAGCCTATCGAAGTCCCAAAATTAGGTCAAACATGACCAAGAATCCCCAAAACTTGGTCAAGGGCCAACAACATGCTAATGCATATGATTAAGTGCTTGAAATAAAATTTTTAACATAAGAGTGCTTATTTGAATTTAAATATGAAATCCATAATAGGAATGCAAGCTTATACTCCTTATGGAATATTGGGAAATAATCTAAAATAACAAAGTTGAGGCTAACTTGAAGTTGAGGTCATCTCAAATAATGATGGATATGTAATAAAGAAGTTGCATGATGAGACAGTTCCATGTGGACGAACTGTGTGAGAACTCTGTCAGGAGAACAGAGTCATAATCTTAATGACTATTGGAAAATTAGACAATGGACTACAAAGTCTATTTGTACAAGAATCCTGGATTACATTTTAAAATATTGTGCATGAGTGAAAGATATGCAAATGAATGTTGATCATTCTTATTTCTAATGGTAATGTGTAGAATGCACAGGTTCATAATTCATTGTGAACTAAAAGATTGTTGTTGTAGCATGTTGATTTATCTAGAAAGTTCAAGATGAACTTGACTAAGACTACTCAAGGAAGAGAGAAGGTGGATCCCAGGAGGGATAGATTTCATAAGCAAAGAAGGAGAAAAGGATTAATACTTTTCTCACTCTAAAAAATTGAATAATGAGACAGAGTTGTATGATTTAAAAGAACAATTGGTGAAAGGAAAATAAGCTAATAAGTATTTTTAACTAAATAGGCTTGATTGATCCATGTTAATTAAAGCCAGTGAGGCCTTAGAAATAAATTAGTTGGGAAAAACATTCTAAGTTGTGTGGAAGGATTTGGAAAAAGGAAAGAGTCCCTTAACTCCTTTCTTGTTGATTTTTGTGTTTTCTCTGGGATGAGAAACCGATCTTCTGATGCAGGTAAATGTTTTGGCCTGAGGTATATGATGGTTGTAGGATACTGAAACAAATGAAATTTTGATTGTGATTTCACCCACAAAACATTCAGGATAATGTGACAAGTGCATACACATATGCTAGGACATATCTCAGAAAGTTTTCTAATTTAAATATTATGGTACATGTATTTTTATTTAACATGACAACTGATGTAATTATGAATGTGATGTTGTATGTCATGTGTAGAAAAATATTGGAGTTGTTGTGGAATACAACTGCCAATGATGGACAACCTCGGGTAGAGGACAATTACAATAAGGTTTATGTTATAAAAGAACCATGGAAGGAACTATTGGAGTCCCTATGAAGCACCACTGATGAGGTAATATCAGAGAGGGTGTTGGAAGCCAGAACATGTATAGATATTTCCATACCAGTGTAGCATATGGCATGAATGGATTGGGTAAGAGTCCCTTCTGAAATATTTATTATTTTAATAATATCAAAATGATTTTGAATGATTTTTGTATGCCATTTATACAGAGAAAGGTAATATTCGGGAAGAATAACCTAAATGATGAGATGTATGAAACCTAACATCCAAGGATTATTAAGATCCTTGCAAGAAAATTCATGAACAAATGTGTCATGAATGCATTGAACCATCGTGAATGATTGGGAATTAAAGTGCTCATAAGTAGCATGTCGATTGAATGCATTGAGGAAATGCATGATTGCATTAGAGGGCGGGAAATGGTCTTCCCAGTAGGGAAGGAGAACCTTCCAATATTTTACAGAGTTGTAATAATGGTAGAAAGAGGAACTGGATGGTAATGAATTTTGGAACCCTGGTTACTAGTAAATAAAGAATTCTTAAATGCATTCATAAGAAAATTTTAGTTTCATGTGTGTCGATTTGAGGCTATGATCAGCTCAAAGAAGGAAGAACAACCTTGTTGTAATAATGAACGTGGATAGGTAATTCATGTGGTGAGAGGTTGGTTGAGTTCCAACACACCATGGAAAGAGTGCCTAACATGAAAATTAATAATCTAAAACCAATGCAAGGATGCATTGTGTGTGAATGTGGCCATGGGCATTGGCACATTAATTAAATTCATTTAATGTTGAATTCATTTGGAAAAGTTTGTTATGTTGAAATGATGCATATGAAAGGAATGATGTTTCCTTTTACTTTTAGATAATTGGGATGCAACTGTTAGACTGCACAAATTAAGTATTGATTGTGATGTCATTGTAAATTTGCAAGGAAAATATAATGTGTCTGAGAACTAACAATTTGTTTGATTGTGTAAAGAATGAATTGTTGGAAGAAAGGTCTTGGATATGGCAGTGTTGTAAGTCCATAAGGAAGACCAATTCCTGTTGGTTGTAAAATATCCAAACTTCCATGATAAAGAGGTCTCGGGCTTGTGGAATTAGGTTCATGTATGGGACTGATTGGAAATGAAAGTGTGAATTTGAAAATATGTGGGTAACGGATTTGAAAATAATTTTGATTGAAAATTAATGAAAATATCTCACAAATTTTTGTATGCATATGAACACTGGTGAGATGAAAAGATATGTCCAGGTAAGATATATGGTGGCTATCAAATAAGAAATAATGGAAAAGGGAAATTGTTATGACAAGAGAACTTTGTGACAAGTCATTATCACTATAAGAATGTTCTGTTGTGGTAACACGGGCTGAAGGGATGCTTTCGACAAAGAAATCCAGAGGGACTCCTCGACAGAGAAATATTGGGGGATGCTTCAGCTGTAAGACTTAGCAAAGTCTCTAAAACTCTTCTTGTGTGAGAAATATTGGGAAGGCAAGGTGGATTTACTAGGGACTGTATATCAAAGAAGGGGATGCATGAGCCTAAGACCGAAAGGTGAGAGACCGCAAGAAAGGGGAGACTTTGATAGCTCATGTGTAAGACTCGATGGAGTCTCTGGAAATTTTTCCATATGTTGATTGGGATCATGTGCACAATGGGTATCACAAGGAAAACAATGAGCCAAGTAAAAATGGCAGCCATATGGATGCAGATCCATGAACTACACAAATAAGTACTATGATGATATGTGAAATTTTCCCCTTTAATTATTAACAACCATAAAATGCTTTTGCATGAAATTTGTATTAATATGCTTGTTATTTGAAACTATTGTAGGCATGTGATAATGCCAATATTCTAGGAAAGGACTAGATCAATAAGAGGGAAACGTTGTTGAAGCAACTGAAAGATAAAGGCATGGCAGGTGTTGCTGAGATGAAAAAAACATAGAGGATGATGTTCCTTTAAGGGGGGTGGGATTATAAGACCCATGTTTTCCCCAACATGTAATTAATCATGTTTAATGATTTCCATGAAATGACATGAAAATATTGTAACTAACATTGTTTAATTGTAAATGCCAACAACTGACTATGAGGGTGAAGCCTTAAATTGTTGGCCATGATACTACCAAGGGAAAGAATGGGAAACCTAGAGAGGGGTTCATATTGCTAAGATGAATCAATGCTCCTTTGTTGAAATAATTGAATTGGAAATAACATATTATTTCCCTTATCCCCGATTTCAAGGAAAATCAGCTAATGAGGGAGGATTGGTGGTTGAGCAACCAAATAACCTCAATGAATATAGATATGGAAAATATGTCTAGGAAAGTAGAGGCTTCCATCCAAAAGTTAAAATAGAGTACCAATTTTGCAGACAATATTGACCCATGAGTTCCTTCTAACAGAAGAAAGAGGACAGGTCGAGAACCTTCCTGTGTGGGGCATGCAAGATAAGAATGCATGAAGGGGGGAACCTGAATTGGCACAGGGGGGAGAAATTGATGAGAGTTCAGGGAGTCTCAAAGAAAGGAGATGGTCACAGGACTGTTCTTAGAACCTAAGAACCTATCATGAGCTGAGGGGTCGCGACATTGATGATGGAAGGCATCTGATAAAACTCGAAGAGGCCTGAGATAGGAGAGGTGGGCATAGATAGTTCCCTACTGGTATTATGGATTGGTACGTGGGTTTCCTGCAACCAAAGTGATTGAGCATGGTGATCCTATAGTTGGGTGGAAAATTGAACACCCACAGTCAGTTGGTTGGCTACAAGTTGTAATAGATAAGTATTTGCATAACCTGTATAATTGGAATGACATGTGTGATTGAATTCTTGTATTTGTATATTAGATGTGAATTCTTGTTTGTTAAATAGACTGGTGTTGAATGCAATTTGTTTTTCTATGTAAATTTGTAATCATGCATGTCTACGTAGGAGCCATATTTTATGGTTTCAGGTTGGGATCTGTAAGCCAAAATATTAGGGTGAGAATTACCTCGCTCATTTTAGAGCAAAGGTAAGAGCCATGAAGGTATGGTAAACCTTTATAAAGAACCTGGAAGAAATCTAGAATTGTCTAAGTTCCTAAGATGGGCATTAACCAGTCAAGGAATCAACATAAATTCGATGATAAATTACCATAGTTGATTTGAAGGGGAGGATGAATCTTCAACCTTCGTCAAGAGAGGCATCGTCTCTAGTAGCGACCGAGTGTCGGGACTTATGCAAATTCAAATGACACTGAACCCTTGAGAGGTAACGTGAATCATTGATATGTTGGAATAATCCCTCTGAAAATATCAAAATTGTTTATCGATGTAGATGCGAGATCAAATCTCTTCCGTAGATCCCTGTAAACTCTGCTTAAGTGTGGAAGGAGTGGTGTCATCATGCTGACGAGGAATTCCAGTGTGGCAACTAGCATGTCTCATGGATGACACATGGTATCCAGTGTGGCTAAGTAGTGACAGATGTCACTACGTAACCCATCAACAAAGGCTACAGGAAAGAAAATGAGAGTCACTGGATCTATGTGGCAAGTAGATCTAACTATTGATTGAATGGTTCGTCCATTGGATTATTTCATGGTTAGGTTGGGATAGCACTTCGAAACAACCAGAGTAATCGATCCATCAAAGTATGGAGGTAACATATATACCACCATTTGATCTAACTTCCATTATATAGGGGATAAATTCATTGAAGAGAGTTGGTCGGAGGAAACTCTCGAGCGGTTGTAGAAAAATTTCGAAGGTGAAACTATGAGGTTGAGTATGGACCATAGATATGGAAGTAGGAAAGTTTAGCCTTAGTCGTTGATATATCGGATTTATAGTGAGGAGACCTAGACCCTCCATCAGAGTGCAAGGTTAAACAGGGACTCTGAAACTCTGAATTAATGTGAACTGTTGATCTATCGTAGCCATAGCTATCAGAGGAGGAACATTGACAGAGTAATTTGCGCTTTGATATAAAGGTATCAAAGAATATTCCCTTTTAGTATCAAATTTTGTGCCGAAATATTAGGAGCGCAGGTGGTTATGTATAAGTGTTTCACAACCATTCCTGTCAAAGTGAAACAGCTCACCCTTTTATTTATACTCCGAAGAAAAAGAATCGAAGTATATTCCCTTCCTCAATAAAAGTGTTATCTTGAGAAAAATGAGTAATCCATACCGTTGATCGGTGAGTGGTGAGGCACGATGATAGTCATCGACCTGTTGTACGTCCCCACTAATCTATGAGAGGATGTGATGACTTGATGAATGTCGTGGCATGCTAGCAAGGCAACAATATTGTTCCTAGGATGACATGTGTCGACACCTGGTTTGTCATAAGGTCAAGGGTGGGCCCTTGTTGGGTCCAGAACATTGGATGGTCGCCTTCATTTATCAATTGTCAGATCCATGGGAAGAGATATTTGGGTCGTTCATCACAGTTTGAAAGGTTAACAAGGTTGTGTGTTGACCAAAAATGTCAATGATGATAAATGCATCAGCGACACAATGAGATTTATTGATCTATTCTTGGGCGAGAGAGATCTTCGTTGTTAATTTCCTTGAGATTCATCTCAGAGAGGTGGACGTCATGATGCCTTGAGGGTGCCAGCGTGGCAACCAGTTTGGATGAGTAGTGATAGATGTCACTACGTAATTGGTCAACAAGGCAAGGTGGGTCCCGTTAGATGAGGTCCTCCGGAAATTTGTTTTATTTTGGGCCATTGGATTTGTGGGCCAGTGAATCTGGACCGTTGATCCAGGCGTAATGTCATCAGAGTTCAAAGGTGGACCTGATAGGTGTTGTTAAGAAACATCGACGACAATGTAAGGAAGAGTGATATGGACCATTGGTCGGAGTGGGCTGAAGATACAGTCTGAACCATTGATATGTCATGGATCCCACCATCAGCTATAGAGGTGAGAAAAGGAAGAGCATTTAAACATTGCATGAGTTGGTGTCACCAACTTACTTTGATCCATTAGATGTGTGACTTGAGGTCTGTCAAATTGAGAACGTCATATGGGAAGGGTGTTAACCCCCACACAAGTTAGGATCACTCACATAGTTAGAGTTGTAGGATGCTCGACCCAAGGATGGTTGGATCCAACACAATCCCAATACTGGATTGTCGTCGAAAGTTTTAGTGTTGGGGTGTTTGAGGCACCATGGGAGTAAAACCTCGATGATGAAAAATACAGGTCAAGGGATTGGGAGCGTAAACTTAATGTGCCTAGTGGCAGATGCCACATCGATGCCATGAGGCAGTGAGGTGGCCTTGGGCCAATGGAGGCCTGAGAACTTTGGAAGGCCATAAATTTTAACTCCGAGATCAGATTTGAGCATACTTACAGTCATTGGAAATCTCTTGAAGAGAAGAAGACGTTGGTGTCCTCGAGAATAGTCCTCAAGATGTCTAAGAAGAAGCAAAATTTCAATATGCCATCCCTTAAAAGGTACTTAGGGGGCCGAGTGTCTTACATGGAAATTGGTTGGTATGAGTGGGAGTGGTACGATGACCCTTTAAGGAGCCCCTCGGGTAGCAACCCTTTCTCTAAGGGTGGCCACTTACTAGGAAACCATGACACTCACCAAGGTGAAGTAAGGAAAAAAGCATAACTTCCAAGGAAATGTTTTCAAAATCAAGAAAAGACTCATTGCAACATGTTAAAATGCTTGAATTATTAGAATGGAACTTATCAGAATAGCGGACCTGTTACCTCATGGAGGAAGACCCGTTGTCCTCTGTGATCCATACCAAGTGTGGTGGATGTTGTTTCCATCGTCAAATGGTGACGTGTGGTGAATGAAGATCTTTGTGTGCTAGGTTTCCTCTTAGTACTCCATGTCTGCAACCTGAGGGCCTTGGTACATTATCTCCTTAGTTATCCCTAGAAATGAGGGATAACATGGCCCTCTGACTTTAGCTGGGAAAATGAAATATTTTTCTCTTCTCCTATGTTACTAACACTAAAATAAACTTATAATTGTTGAAACCATTGATTCAACTTAATGACATCAATTTCAGCTTGATGTCCACTTTTGCTTCCAATTTAAACAAATCTGTTGTGAATAAGTGATGGAATTGGAACTCGGTATGTCTTTCTCTAGCTCTTTTTTTTACTCCTTTTCTAGGTCTTCTTTATCTCTATATTTCTTGTCCAATTAAGTTTTTCAGTTAGAGTCACTAAATTCCTAAAAATGTCTAAATATATTCCCTATAACTGCCATGAGGAGGGCCATATTGTGAGAGATGTTAGCAATTTGTTCTTCTATCCTTGAAAATCCCTCTTGTGACATATAAGACATACCTTTTGAACCAGTGGAAAGATATGATGTATCTAATCATTGCAAACCTTTCTGGGAGCTTGCCCTCGGAATATAGAATCTTGGCTTCTTCATCTTCTCAAATTTCCATGGCTTTTCTCTCACTTACACTTCTTGTTATACTGGTAGCCTGCATTTGTACGCGCTCTATTATACTGGTAGCCCACGTATGTATGCGCTCTGTTGTATTGTTATCCCGTGTACACCTCAGAACCTATGGTTTTTCAGTATTCTCTGTAATTATAAAACTTTCATCGTTAACCCTTCTTGCTACCTCAGACTTTCGCAACTCCAGATATATCAATGAGTACATGTTAAAATCCTTACACAATAATAGATATTCAATATGCTCAATTGCTACAAATGAGGGACCCTTGCCTCTTATTTTTACTTCCATGTAGTTTCTTCAATGGGTTACATTCTGACCAACTTAACCCACTTACCTTATTTTAGGGCTAACCCACTTCTAACCACTTGTTCACTTAACTTAACCACTTTCCACAAATAGTAAGTTCTCCATAACTTTATTATTTAAATTATTTCTTTTTCAACCAATTTGACTTATCCGTAAATAGTAAACTCACCACTTCTTGTTTCAAGTACTTTATTATTTAAATAACTTCTTCTTTGCAACCTGTTGGTTTGATATATCCGATTTTATACTTTTAACATGATTGACCCAGGGTTCAAGTCTACTAGGGTTCCAACGAATCCTCTCAAACTATCGGCCTTCCTCATAAACCAGAAGGCAACGCAGTACATAGGGTGCACTGCGTTGTCTCACCTGAGATAGTCTTAATCGGTGACTACAATACTCAGGTGTTGTTAGTCCAGGATTGAGTGGGGATCTGAGAAGTGTGCGCTGAGAGTTCTATTTAAATTATTAAATAAATATACCTGCATTCCCAATTATGCATGTAATATAATCAAATAATTCATTCATCATGCTAATATCTACTCATAAACAATAAAAGAGACACAAGCATTCAATCACATAACACATTTTTTACCGTGGTTCACCCCCCCTGGGCTACGTCCACAAATATCTGTCTCTTAATCTCTTCTCTTATGGAAGTTCCAAAACTATAGCATCGTTCACTTTACAACTCTTCCTCAGCAGGATCGCAGTCTATTTAGAGGCAGACTAGATCACACCAGGATCCTCAACCTACGATCTAACCCTCCTTACTCCTCTACATCTCAACAGCTTACAAAAATGTATCAAATTACAGTATTGTTTCTCCAAACCCTCCCAAAAAGGTCTCTTTATATCCTCTTTATCAAACCTTTGAATTCCCTTAAAGCATCCCTAAGCATATCTATATATAAGTTTCTAGATCATCTTCCATTACAATTTATTACAAAAACCCTAGCGCTAACGTCATTAGGTCTATCATGCATGTGTGTGTGCTGCTCTTCCTTCTAGTTGTCGCTTTCCTCGTACATGACTTCCTTCCCAAAATATCCTTTATTTCTGCTTTGGCCTACTTCCAGCAGACCCCAACACTGACATGTGGCTCGACCCGAGCCACCTAACCCTTGTGTGCTTCATCGATCTCCCTCATGATTGCTTGGAACTTCTCCATGAGCTTCGTTGCCTATGTTTGGGCCTTCGCGGTCTTCTTCTTGAGTGTGTCCAATATTTGCACTACAATATCATCGACGACCATCCTTGCAAATTATTCCTGGGTTCATACCATATATGTTTTGTCTTCCTCTACCTATGCAATGACCTCTGCTGCTCACTCCTGGAGTGGTTCCATTTGATCTTGGTGCTCCTTTTTCTGCGTCTGCGCAGTTATGAGTTCTGTATGTTTTCTTCATGTCTTGCACCCCTTTGACGTGCTTTGTGATTAACATTGTCTTATGCCTCTGCTTGAGATTCCGGATAGATATGACTATCCTTTCTCCTTCATGGTCCCATTGTTGGACCTGCTAATCCTCTTCCAGCTTCGTCAAAAGCTACACTGCTTTCTCGAACAAGTCGTCTACCACTTGGACTTGTCGTTCTATCTCTTGTATCTGCTTTGTTGCCTCATGTTTCCTTTGCTCCTTCACCTCTGGTGGAGTGGTAGGTGTGATATTCTCCCAAATATTCTCAATCACCTATTGGTATTGATTGATTTTCTTCACAATCTGATCAATCTTCTATGTCATCGTGATTTCGGTCATCTTCGCATTCTTTGGGATCTTCTCGTAGGCTACAACCACTTTATGCTCCAGTACCTTCACGCATTCCTTTTCTTCTTTGGTATATGTGCATGCACAAGACTGTACCTCATGTGTAACACTGACTTGCATTTTATACAGTGCCTTGGTTGGTATCCGCAACAATACCAACTGCAATTGAGCCAAGTCCTTTAGGGGTGTCTGCCCCACGATTTCATCCACACGTAGCATGTTGGGTGTGACGTGAAACATTGAAATCGGCTATGATATTGTTTGGATTGTGTCTCACTCGCTTGCTCCAGATTCTCCTCTTATTTATGAATTTGATGGGCCCATTTCTACGTTGTTGTTGGCTGCCTACGCTTCCCTAATCTGCCTGAGGGGTTGTCACATGTATGTCAACTCTTCTTCAATTATGTCCCTTTGGCATGCAACATTCTCAAAATCCCAGAATGTGCGATCCTAGACCACTTGGGCCACCATTTCTACATCATCCTTTGTGATCATGTATTCTTGAGGTGTTAAATGTGCCTTTGTCTTCTTGCATGCACCCCCCATCTGGGTGGTTGGCCGCTTATTCTAGTCTGGCTTTTATGGATTAGGACTTGATGTAGTCCCCTATGTTGCCTCGGCCTATTTCTATTGTACTTGGGGTGCCTATGTGTTGTTCTTATTCCCCGTCTGAACTCTTATCTTGGATGTCCCCCCTTTCTTCTGTTGTGGTTTATTTTGACATGTCCTTGGTTTCTTAGGCACTGTGACTTCCTGGGGCTGTGTCTGTTACTGCCCTTCCTCCTCAACATGTGTGTGTTCCTATATTACCTCCTCCTCCTCTATTTTTGTGAGTATTTATCAAGTGAGGATGGAATCCTCCATTCATTTTCCAAATCCTTAATGGCCATTTGTATGTCCCCCTCTGTGATGTCATAGCCATTGTTTGTTGGGGTCCTTCCGCGCTTGGATCCACATCACATGTCTAGTGGATTTGAATTTGTATATGCCATGATAGTGTGCAGCAGCTTCCGATGTTATCCTCCAAGTGTTGGTGATGGTCTCCTATAGGTCGTGGAGATATCCTTCGAATATAGTTGCATTCATTCTTCTATTCTTGGTGTCTAAAGCAGCGCCAATCGATAAGTATCTCGCTCCATGATTGGGTTTTGTTCTAGTGGCAAAAAATGCATAGTTCGGCTCCTTCCATCCCATAATGGCTATCAAGATGATCAACCATGAATAATGAAATTATGTCCCCAGATCCTGTGCATCCTTGCAGTCGTCTAGAAACAGATTCAACAAATAAGGGGCCCAGTTGATTGTGGTGCCCTTGGCACACTGTGCTGCAGCTATTACAACCCCGGTCGGGACTTCCTCCTTGCGAAATTTTCTGAGCATCTTGCATGCTATGATTTTCGTGGCCATTCTTGTCACGATGTCACTAATCTGCTTGATAATGATTCCACACGACCCTCTCTCGATGGCTTATTTCTTCTTCATCTCCTCAATGAGTGCGTTCTCCTTTTTTTTGTCCTCGAGGAAATATACGGCATCCATGCCCCATGATGCCAGCCATGTGATGTGTGCAATGAACTCTATGTCTATTGAGATGAGTTGGTCCAACCACAGATCTCTGCCATGTGTGACTTCCATTAACTGCTTGACACAACTGTTTGTATAATGGCCTCTTCCAAAGTGTGGTAGGTCCAACAGACCTAGAATCCTAGTTTTGGCCAGTCCTATTGCCCACTGGATTGGTTGATGAATTGGTTCCCCAAAGGGATATATACCCATAGTTTGTAGGTAGAATTGCTTAGCGAACTCCAGGAACTTGTCCATTTATGTTACAACATGGTTTGAGTACCTCAATTTCTCTACATAACCCAAAAAATTTTCTTTTACACGTACCCCTTCCGGTATGCGTGACAAAACAATTGATGTGTTCGATTGTGTGCACAGTGACCTAGGTACCTTCTACTTGTCCTTTTTCAATGGTGGCTAACTTGAGGTTCCAGCCTCCATTGGTTGTTCTTCGACATACTGTTCTGGTCAGCCAATGACATCTTCTATTGCTCCCTCCTATAAGTGTTCTGAAATAGTTGTCTATGACTCTTTTGGCTCGGTTGCTTCTTCCTGATTTAGAGCCATCCCATTGACTCTTGGGGCTTCTTCAGGGTTTTTTGGTTGCACTTGGTTGCCTACGTCCTCATTCTGTCGGCCCTACCCCTCTTATGGCCTATCGATGTCCATGCATGCATGTGTTATCTGTTGGCCCTTGACCAAGTTTTGGGAGATCCTTGGTCAAGTTAACCTATTTTGGGACTTCGAAATCCTGTCAAAGACGGAGCGCAAGACAAAGAAGAGATTGTGTGATATTGGCCCCTTTTTGGGTCCTTTTTGGGATTTAGGAATATGTAATGGGTATGGGATGTCGGCCCATGGGTTTACCCATGTTTAGGCCTATTTTGTAAAGTACAAATAGATGTCTAAGCAATGTAAGAAGGGGTATATATGTGATGTAAGGCCGATAAGCTAAGTGATAAGTGCAAGTATGGTTTGTAGATGCTCTATTCATATTGTGATAAACTTGTAGAGCTAAGTGCAAGTGGTTGTAACAGACTCTGAAAGGCTTTGTGCTAGACCTAGCTCGGGGAAGGAGGATCTAGTGAGGTGCACACAGATCTCCTGTCCTATGTGAAGTAGGGTTTTTGTGGCTCTGTAAATGTAGATAACTAATTGAAGCTAATAAATAATAAGAGTTGGTGGACGTAGCCCCAGGGTGGGGGTGAACCACGTAAATACTGTGTTATTCTACTCTGTGCGATGATTTGATGTATTTATGTGTTATTTTTTAAGTGTTTGATATAGATAGATAGATAGATATGTTTATGCTTTGTGCTTATGATGAATCCGGATGTTAGATCTAATATAGGTGAATTTTCTTAGTGCTTGAATCTGACAAATTTGATCCATTTATTTATGCTAAGTGCTTAGATACATTAGATCTGGGTGAATGTTGCAATGTTTTGTTTTATTTGCGAAGTAGATATTGGGTAAATAATGATGAACTAACGGTGCTAAGTGCTCTATTAAGTATTGTAGTTACAGATATTTTTCCCAACTAAGGTTGCAGACACCTGAGTCCTGCAACCACCCATGCCTCTACCTTGGGTGAGACTTCATCTGCTTCGCAGGTGATGCTGAAAGGGCTAGTAGTTAAGGTTTTGTTAGTGCGTTGTTGTAGCGTTGAACCCTGGGTCTGCCCCTGTGCCAACATTTTCTATCGGGTTTCTTCTACCACGAGTGTTGGGATTCTTGGTGTTGTATTTGGTGATGGGATTTCATCCACATTGATGAATTCTGGTAGTGGGGATGGTTGTTGTTCGCTTTCTTGCGATTGTGTTTGTGCTATGGTCCAAACTCAGGGTTGTATGGCTGTCTGGCTCATTTCTCCTTGTTTAGGTGGTGCCATGGTGGTAAAAATGTGTTGTTCGCCAAGATCAGTAGCCTCTACAACCTCTGTAAACTTCACTCTTTTCTTCGTATGCTCTATCTCTCTCTTCCTTTTCCAACTTCGCAATAAGATTTTTTCTCCCGCATCCTTGCTTTATATGGGCGTCATGTGAAGCTTGTCGAAAACGTTACCATTATTATAGATTAAATGAACCACCAGTTCCTTCATACTTTCCATTACTTTCCCTCACCATCTCTAGTTGGCACGATTAATGCAACGTCATGTCAGTCGTTTCTGGAATTCAATTCTGCTAGCCTTCGTCACTTAGCGCTTCTTTTGTCGTAGCCGCCTTTCCCACTTATTTTTTCTTTGAACTAACCATTGGCATTGTATTCCTTGGGCTCGTACTCTCAATTGTGCATGCTCCTTCCCATTTTGGCACACTGTGTTGTTGTTGGCGCATTGTGTCATTTTTGGTACCTTTTGATTTTTATTTTTATTTTTTCACTGTGTGGTGTCTTTCAAGTTGTGGTTGGTCGAATGTCCTTGTACAACTTGAGTCGGCTCCCATTGATCATCCCTCTGATTTCTGTGCATCAGAAGTCCTTCAACTGTGCATCTCCCTCATCTGTGATAGTTTTTACTTTGTATGTGTTAATTTTTCAGACCCTAACCCAGTTTGAGTCTCGTTAATTTTCAACCAAACTTTAAGCATAGGTTACAACACTGTTTCAGCATATAAAAACTTAATAGAAAATAAACTTCAGAACTGAAACATGAGGATTCTGAACATCGTTTTCAATGCAGAAATAAAATATCAGCAAT
>JZKD02S1615304.1:8308-55679 GCA_000966675.3 Picea glauca | reverse complement strand
ATCTGCTTATCTTCTCATCTGTGGAGATATATATATTGGAGAACCACTTCTCTTTTCTGGACTTCATCATGGAGAATGTAATGCTTGATCTCAAATGTACTTCGGTCTTTCTAGAACACTGGTTTTCTCTGAAGACTTCATATAACTTTGATCAATATAGTATATCATTGTTGGATTCATATTTTGTTTCCTTCTAGCTCATAACATCGTGGCAAGGGTCAAATTGGAGCATATTCAAGTGGTACTTCTTCTGCCATCATGAGAGTTTGTCATGGATTAACAATCCATCATTCTGAGCTTATGAGTAACCATTCTGATACAATATCTCTGTTATAGAAAGTTCTTCACCACGCTTTTGTTGTGCATTGGAGGTTCTTTACCAAGTTGTCTTCTTTCATCTGCATACAAGGGTCTCTTTCTGGTATACCTTAAAGCCTTGAGGTTTCTCTTCATACGCTCTTTGTTCAATTATTTTGGAGAACAATCTTTGCATTCATCTGATGTAAGCTCCAAAACATGGATATTGCGGACGATATAATGGCTCATGTAGAGGTATGTCTGGTTTACTGGAACAAGCTAGCATCATAGTCCTCTCCCTCCATCTGGGAGAGCCTTTGGTTCTGGATCTCGCAATGATTTCATTCATAAGTCTTCCATACACTGTTCTTCATCACAACTTTCATTTCTTTTGCTTGATTGCTTCTAGAAGGTTCAGATCAAGCTGGTAGTCTTGTGATTCTCGATATAATAACTGGTTGTTCTAGCCTTTCTTTCTTTCTTGGAATATTCATGTTCTTCCTCATGTTTCTCTTTAGCTCTTGGGTCCATGGAGTTTTCTATAGATTCCATGCCCTGAAGATTCCGACTTATTCCTTTCGTCATAGGATCATGGATGTGGATGGACAACCAAGGAAACTTTGAGGCTTCTTTTCGAATAAGACTTCTTTTAAAGTCAAACTGAACATGTGCTGCTTTTCATGGTTGCTACCATTGATGGGAACATGGATAGATACTTCATCATCTTCAATGGATCATATTATTTAGTATTAGCTCCCTCCTAATCCTTGCTTCATGCATGAGTGCATGCTCATCTTTTGGAATTCTGTAATCAACTCCCTCCAACTAAGAGAGCCCATGCTTCCATCTGCATCCTTATTGCCTTCTACAAAGTGTCATAAGTCCTTTTCCAATTTCCTCTTAATTGCCGACTTCTTTTTGTTTTTACTCCTAGGTTTCTTCAAGATTGATTCTAATTTCAACTTATCTTGCAGCTGTTACTTATGTAATAGATTCCACATGAATTGTTACTAGGGGTTGTTGAGGTACGTCATCCTTTCATGTGTATTGACTGACTTGTAGTCATTGTGATAGAAATCCTTATTTTGTTATTCTTCCATAGGTGTAGTTTCTCTTTGAACATCTTATAGATATGCAAGATATGTATAGAAACTATGTAAACATGGTATGTTCAAGAACTATGAAGAATATTGTCACCTTGTCTTAGAAGAAGAAGTCTTCTTTATCCTGCTTGGTCTTCCTTGAGGGTTTCCTTTCTTCGGCAATTGATGCTTTGTGTGTCTCCTTCCTTTTCTTTAGCTCAGGACAATGATTCTTGTAGTGACCATACTTTCGATAGTTGAAGCATTGTATTTATGACATATCTTTCTCTTGATTTGGCTTCTTCCTTGAACCAAACTTCCTTTTGTTCCTGAAATTCTTGAATCTTGCTGTGAAGGCTTGATCATCGTATTTCTTTTGAGGTTTCTCTTTTGAACTAATCCTTGATTCTTCTTGTGCACAACAATTCCAAAGTTATTCAAATGTAGGATACTCCTTCCTTGTGTTCATGCTTGCGGAAAATGCATCCCATGTATCGGGAAGATCGTTGAGTGCTATATTTACCAATTCCTTCTCTGAAATGATTTCTTCAATAGCTTGTAGTTGATATCTTAACTGAGAGATTCTCACAAGGTATGATGTTATGCTGTCATCATCATTCATCTTCATGTGACGAAGCTCATTCTTCAGACTCATTACTTGTCTAATGTTTCTGACTGAGAAGAGGTTTGTTAGGGCATCATACATCTTCTTAGATGAATCAAGATGGGAGATGTAGGGTATCAAGTGGTATTTTATAGAATCCACTATGATACTCATGGCATTGATGTCATTGTCTTTGAACTTCTCCATAACTGCAACGTTCTACGGTTCCTTCTCTTTTCCTTCTTCAAACTCTGGTTCCACAATTTTTCCTTTCACGATATCCAACACTTTATTCTTGGCAAGGATGAGATCAATCCTTGTCTTCCATGCTCTTAATTTAGAAGCTCCTTCTAACTTGTTTTTTGACTTCATAGAGTAAGTCATGGCTGCTTTGACTTGGTCAACCTTACATTTGACCAAAAAATCAAACTTGAAGTCTTAGCTTGCTGAGAGTACCAGGAGATGTTCTAGGCTAGGGCACACTAGTCTATCTGGAAATTAGGTCAATCCCTTCACTTAAGGTGCCTCAATGAGAGGGTTAGGGTTTCGTTGTTGCAACAAGAACTGGCTGCAACTGCAACTGCAACTGAGAAGACCCTCCCAATCTATCTTCCAACGGTTAGACTGTCCGAAGATAGAGTGGGCCCATAACCTGTTAGAATATAATGGATGTGCTCATTTAACCATAGACAATATAGAAATATTTTCACCCAACCATAGGCCGAAGCCACCCCCGAGCCACCCCCGAGCACCTTAACCTTGACAAAGAATCATTATGGGAGAAAAACCTAGACTGGATAGCCAAACAAAGGTGGCACACCTTTCTCCAAGGATAGCGCACCAAGCAAGAACAACAAGAGCTGATCAGAGAGTCCAAACCATAACCAAGAGAGAGTCCAAGCCAAAACCGAAATCTGCTAGTTGCAACAACTGCAACAATAACTCTCCTCCAAACTTGCGCACAAACTGGCCAAATGCAGTGCACACAAGCGCTGCTTCTACAGTTCTGAGAATGCTGACCAAAATGAAGACTGGCCTCTTGTACTTATACTAATTCTGGCAGACTGCCTAAGCCGACTTCTCATTCTGGGTACTAATTCTTTAGTATATAACATTTCCTTTAGTTGACTTCTTCTCTTGGAGGCTAATAACCTAATACAAGTCATTCTCTTGAGCCGAATTGTCTTCTAGAGTTATTAACCAATTAATTAGGGTTTCTTCTTGCTTCCTGGAATATTCTATTCTCGTTAGGTTTACAGGTGGAGGTAAATACCTCCCACAACTACCATAATATCAAGAATTCCTCCATCGAGAAGATTCATATTTTAGAATCAACGACCGTCAGAAACAAACATGTGTCAAGAAGAAGAAGGAGTCATAAGAGTAACTCCTTTCAAAATACATTCAACACCCATGTATCAAAATATCTTTTTGAGTTTATGTTATGCATGCAATAATTTTAGACAAAGTTGTAAATTGCAGAGCTAATAGAAGGAACATAAACAACTTTGAAAGTCATACACAAAATGATTATCTAAGAAGGCCTAGTGAGACACATAGAAGAAGCTACAACATGTTTGAATCATTGAGCACTGAAATGAAATGCTACAAGTGAAACAACTTTGGACACATGGACAAAAAGTGTAGAATGAAAGTTCCTCCTAGAGAACCACATCAAAACAACAATATTCATAGATAGGAACCTTGGGAGAGAACATGAATAAGAAAGCAGAATCAGTATAGCAATGAAGAATGCATACTCGCTCTATAATATAAGCATACGAAACGTGGTTGGCATGTTGATAATGGTTGTTCAAAACACATGAAAGGTGATAAAGACAAGCTTCTTACATTAAGAAAGGAAAGAGGCAGATCAATCTCTTTTGGAAATGATGATTCAACTAAAATCATTGGAAAATGCACAATCAAAATTGGAAACAAGAATACCAAGGCATAAAATGTTCTACTAGTGGAAGATATGAAACATAATCTTCTAAGTGTAAGTCAAATGTGTGACCAAGGCCATAAAATTACTTTCGATTCACAGAAGTGCGAGATAAGAAAAGAAGGTTCATGAAAATTGATTGCAACAATTGCAAGAACTTCATGCAACATATATGTATGAAGTAAAATTGGAAATGAAAAGTGTTGTCTAGGAAAGGAAGATGAAGGCTGGATATGGCACATAAGAATGGGTCACATAAAATTTCATAACCTTGTCAAACTCAGAAAAAAAGAAGCAGTTAGAGAAATGCCCCAGATCACGAAACCAACCAACACTTTATGCAAGCAATGTCAACAAGGAAAGCAAACAAAGACCAGGTTCAAATCAAAGGAATATTCAATGACAAGACCACTAAAAATTGTGCATACTGATCTAGTTGGACCAACTACAAAAAAGGGTTTAAAAGGTGAGAAATACTTTATGTTATTAGTTGATGATTATACAAGAATGACTGCAGTTTTCTTTCTTAGGAAAAAGTTAGAAGCTTTTGAAAACTTCAAGGTCTACAAGGAAATGGTTGAAAATGAAATGGATTCAAAAATCAAATGTTTGAGATTTGTTAATGAAGGAGAGTTCACTTCAAATGAATTTATGGACTTCTGCAACAATCATGGAATAAAAAGGAAATTCTTCGTTGCTAGGACACCTCAACATAATGGAGTTGTTGAAAGAAAGAACATGACAATACAAGAAATGGCTCGAACAATGTTAATGGATTTCAAACTGATAGATATTTTTTGGACACATGTAGTGCATACAATAGTTCACATTCAAAACAGAGTAATGCTCAGAAACAACAGTGAAAAAACTCCCTATGAGCTATGAAAAGGAAGAACAACAAATGTGAAGCACTTCAGAGTATTTGGAAGCAAATGCTACATCAAAAGAGAAGATGGAAGAATGGGAAAGTTTGACTCTTGTGTCGACAAAGGAGTACTTGTTGGTTACTCAAGTACAAGGAAATCATACAAGTGTTACAATTTGAGGTTGAACAAAGTTGTGGAAATCATCAATGTAACAATTGATGAAACAAGTGGACGAGAATTAAAGGAAGAAGAAAATGAATCAGTGGAACAACTTTACAAAGAAGAAGCAAAAGATGAAGAAGAAGTAGAATGGAAGATGAAGAAGATCAGACATAAGTAGAAGAGCAAGTTCAACAAGTTCCTCCAAAGACACCTAACAAACGAGTACAAAATATTCATCCTTTAGATCAAATCAACAGAAACATGGATGTAGGGGTTGAGACTAGAATAAGAATCCATTCACCGGAACAACTGCGCCTAGCACTCTTATCTACAATTGAACCAAACAATTTTGAAGATGCCATCAATGATGAATTATGGAATAAGGCCATGAATGAAGAATTGGATCAAATAGAGAATAATGACACTTGGGAATTGGTTCCAAGACCAAGGAATAAGAATGTGATTGACACAAAGTGGGTTTTTAGAAATAAATTTAATGAATATGGACATGTTACACGAAACAAAGCTAGATTGGTATGTAAAGGATACACATAGGTTTAAGGGATTGAATTTGAATAGAAATTTTCCCCAGTTTCCAGAATGGAAGCAATTCGGTTACTCTTAGCTTATGCATGCTCCAAGAATATTAAAGTGTATCAGATGGATGTAAACTCATATTTTCTGAATGGGAACTTGAAGAATAAGTCTACATTGAACAACCAGAAGGATTTTAGTTGTCAGATAACGTAGATTATGTGTGTAAATTGAAGAAGGCCTTGTATTGTCGAAAACAGGCTCCTAGAGCATGGTACTCTAGACTGGATAAATATTTACAATAGGCAGGGTTCAGAAAAGGAAGTGCAAACAACAACCTCTACATCAAGGTAACTCAAGATAATATTCTATTAATTGAAGTTTATGTTGATGATATTAATTTTGGAAGTTATGATAACAGGTTAAGCCAGAAATTTGCAAAGGATATGCAGAATGGATTTGAAATGTCATTACTCAGAGAACTATCCTTCTTTATGGGTCTTCAGATATGTCAAAGCAACCAATAAATTTTTATTTCTCAAACTGAGTATATCAGAGAAATGCTAAAGAGGTTTAGAATAGAAGATTACAAACCAGTTACCACTCCCATGCAAACTAGTTGCAAGTTGATCAAAGATGATGATTCAAAGTCTACAGACTAGAGGCAATACAGGTCAATGATTGGTAGCTTACTATATGTGACATCATCCAGACCAGATGTAATGCAAGAAGTTGGACAAGTGGCACAATTTCAATTAGCACCAAAGGAATCACATGCCTTAGCAGTGAAGAGGATTTCCAGATATCTCAAAGGAACAAAAGAGTTTGGATTATGGTATCCAAAAGGAAATGATCGATCACTTATTGCCTACACAGATGAAGATTGGGCAGGTTGCATTGATGGCCGATGAAGCCCCAGTGGAGCCACGTTCTACTTGGTTGAGTGTTTGGTATCTTGGCTAAGCAAGAAACAATCATCAATATCTTTATCTACAACAGAAGTAGAGTATATTGCAGTAGAAGGATGTTGTACACAGGTTCTATGGATGAAGAAAACTCTGACATAAATACATGTTGAGTATGATGAGCCCATTCCAATATATTGTGATAATACAAGCGCCATCAGTATCTCAAAGAACCCGACGATGCACTCCAAGACGAAGCACATTCCAATCAAGTATCACTTTCTATGGGAATAGGTTGCAGAGAAGAACATCAGAGTTGAATATGTGGGCACAAAAGAACAAGTGACAGACATCTTTACAAAACTGCTTCCAAGGGAATCCTTTGAGTATCTTCGCCAGAGACTCAGAGTAATTTATACTCCAAAATGAATTCTTTTGAATGCTTATCTTATATGTATTGTATTTACACGAGGAAGCACCATAAAGAGGACAATTTAGGTTGGGAGATCATTTTCAGGAAGAGTTTAGTCAGGGGGAGCATCCCCAAGGAAAATTCAATTAGGGGGAGAAACCTCGGATGGAAAGTCACCTTTTCCATTGATGACAAAGGGGGATAGATTTATCATATGCAATATAGAGAGTTAGATGCTTGGCGAAAGAACACATAGGCATGGTTCCAGGGGGAGCGATGGTCATAGGGGGAGAATGAGTGGTATGAATTCAATATTGCATCAAAGTGTTTCAATCAGTGCCAAAGGGGGATATTGTTGATTAATTGGGTTGGTTGTCATTGATGTCAACCCTTGAATAAAGTCTGGTAGAAAATTCCGGTAGCACAAATGTATGGTTAAGGACCCAAGTTTGTTTGATGTATAATGATATTAATTTTAATATATTTGCAGGGAAGACTATTCTAGATGGATAGTACATGTCATGCCATTTCCAATGATATGTGGAATGTCACATAACTCCTCATGGTTAGAGAGTTATGGCCATGTGAAGTTGGAGAACCCGCGTGAATTATCTAGAATCCCCTAAAAGGTCAAAGTAGTCAAAGTGGTTGTGTTGGAAGCAGGCCAAAGTGGAAAGAAAGGCTATTTTGGGAAGGAAGACATGTGTGAGGAAAGTGAAAACTGGAAGGAAGAGTAGCACGTGCGCATGCATGGAATACCTAATGATGTTAGCGTTAGGGTTTTTGTAATACATTGTAATGGCCGATGAGCCATAAACATATATATAAAGATGCTTAGGGATGCTTTAAGGGGATTCATAGGTTCGATAGAGTGGCTACAGAGAGAAATTTTAGGGAGGGTTTGGATAAACACTACTTTAATCCGATACCTTTTTGTAAGTTGTTGAGCTGTAGAGGAGTAAGGAGGGTAGATCTTGACGGTTAGATCGCAGGCTGAGGAGCCTGGTGTGATCTAGTCCACCTCGTAATAGATCTCGACCCAACTAAGGAAGAGCTGTAAAGTGCATGACACTGTAGTTTTGGAACTGCCATAAGAGAAGAGCTTAAGACCCAAATATTTGTAAACATATCCCAGGGGGGGGTGGACCACGATAAAACATGTGTTATGTGATTGAATGCTTGTGTCTCTTTTACTATTTATGAGTAGATATTAGCATGCTGAATGAATGAGTTGATTATATTACAGGCATAATTGGGAATAAAGGTATATTGATTTAATAAGTTAAATAGAACTCTCAACACACACTTCTCAGATCCCCACTCAATCCTGGACTGAAAACATCTAAGTATTGCAGTCACCCATTATGACTATCTCGGGTGAGACTGTGTAGTGCACCCTGTGTATTGTGTTGCCTTGTGGTTTACCAGGACGTTCAATAGTTTTAGAGGCTTTTTTGGAACCCCAATAGACTTGAACCCTGGGTCAATCATGTTAAAGGTATAAACTCAGATATATCAAACCAACAAATGGTTTCGTTGTCGTTTGGAACAATATAGGATTGAGTAGATGGGATTTTTTAAAAGAGGGTAAGACCTGCAGAAGGCAGATCAAAAGAACACCAAATCAGACAACAAAAAGGTGAGAATGTGCCACTAGAAAGGGGATGTTGAGACCATGGAATCCCACAAAAGCAGAGATCAAAATCTAGCTGAAGACAAAGGAGCTAGAGTTTGTGCAAAAATATAACAGAAACCCTAGAGTAATACCGCGCAAATATCTCAAGAAGTACGTGTTTATTGATCTGCATGAAGCATTTTTATGTTATTTTCCACACTTATTGCAGGAGCGTATATTGAGGTTGAAGGATAACCACGCAAAAAAATGGATCCGATAGTTACAGTGGACCTCAGTTCAGATTGAGCAGTTACAACAAGTGAATAACAAATTCACTTGCGCGATAGATTTTTGGCTCGACAATATTGTAGCAAGATTTATAACAAAATTTGCAGTAGATACAACAAAGTCGTATAGCTCAGTGGAGCAAGAGTTTATACGCGGGCCTCGAGGAAGGTATATTAGATCACTGTATACTTATATTAAAATACTGCTCTATAACAAATGTGTAATGAAGGTCTAAGGGGGGAATCACTGACAGAAAGAGGAGAAATGTAAGGAGAAGTGGATAAAGGAAAGGAGGAAGCCTCGGACCCAATCATGATGGACGATGACCAGATAAAGAGGATCATGGTGACAACTGGAAAGACGTGCAGTGGAGTACCCTACCAATACAAGGTGAACACCAAGAAGAGAGTCGTAGCCGCAAGGGAAGGCTTGGAAAGTGATGAAGAGGAGGTAGAGGATCTTTGGGTTGTGGAGTAGATTGAGGAAATCCTACATGCAACATATGAGAGGAAGACAAGAGGTCCAAGAGCAGGAAGAGAAGGAAGAAATCCTATCCATATTAATTTCAATGTGGAACCCATAAACCCATGTGCGACTAATACACCCAAAAGAATACCACCGTTTAGACAACTGAATTTCAGGAGAAGAAAGACAACATGAAGTACATCTACACAAGGAAAAACAACTGGAGGAGGTAGTTCAGGAAGTATCAGTCAAGTATATACACTGCGCGGAGGTAGTAGTTCAACATTTACGATGGCAGGACACGATCCCACCATCAGGTTACCATAATTCAAAGGAGAAGCATTAGAGGACCCAAAAAAACACTTGTTTATCTGTGAGAAGATCTGGTAAGAAAAATAGATCACAAACAAGGACACTAAAATTGCACATCTAGAGATTAAACTAAGGGATCGCACACTGGATTGGTATATGAGTTTAGCTACAAACAATCCACTAGGGACAACCAAAACAATTAAGGACATCAAGAAGTTGCTGATAAATGAGTTTCAGAAGCCAAGTTCAAAGGATCAGTACATGAACGAGATGATATAAAATATACAGAAACTAGGAGAATCCGTATGGGAGATCGACCAGAGATTCATGAGACTAAAAGGAAAGTTGAAATATCTCATGATAGATATGCAACACAAGAACCTATTCATCAATTCACTATTACCACACTAAAAATATCCACTGCGACAACATAAGTTTTAGACACAGGCATAGGCTCTACAGACAACCCTACAATTGGAAGAAAACCAATATCAGCAGATGGATCCATCCATCGAAGAGCTGAAGAAGGATTTGAATAACTTAACATTCCATCTAAACTAGAACAAAATTAAGGACAAACGAGAAGCCGTTTGGTGTACCACATGTAGGGCGAAAGGACACCATAAGAACGAAGGTCCAACATTCGCGCAGTATATGGCAGCAGGAATGCCAAATCCATTACCAATAGGAGGACTATGGTTTGAGATCTGTAACAAATTGGGCCACGATCCATATCACTACCCAATGATGCATAAATACTAGACAGTCCCAAAGAGTTCATATTGCAACTTTTGCAAGTCAGTGGGCCATGATGAAAAAGACTGTAGAACTATGGACTATGGACTTGATGAGAGAGAGAACATCAGATGCATATAGGGTGCAGGAAGAAATCATGACCAGGAAAGACATACCTTAGTTTAACCAAGTACCATCCCCATACAACAATGTGCAACCGCAGTATAATACTACGCAACAACCATACAATACCGCGCAACCACAGTACAACACTTCGCAGCCTTAGTACAATACTGTGCAGTACAATCAATCACATCAGTATAATGTGCTGTGAGGAGATCGAACTGGCTATAGAGGTGGAGGATGAGCAAGAGGAGGCTTTGGAAGAGGTAGAGGACTAGTGGTGTGTCACAACTATCAACAACCAGGACACTATGAAAGATAATTCCCACTTCCACTAGTGACTTGTATGTATTGTCGCGCATCATATCATGACACGAAGGAATGTCCTATGTTACTAGGGAAGATCTAGGAAAAGAGGAATCAGAACAACCAGAATGTTCAATGAATTTCAGCCAAAGCAAGGGATGAAGGATGAAACATCAACATAGTTACGTGCAAAGGAGATAAAATAGGCAATGACACAGTCCGACAAGAGCCAATACAACAACAATGGGTGAATAAGAATGTTGAACCAAGGAAACAATTTGATGTACAGAATGAGAAGGAAACATTTAAGCAAGCCATACAATAATTTTTGAAGACAAACACTGCGTCGAATTCAACTGCGTAACAGAGAAAGGAAGTGTTAGAGTACGAGATGACTACATCGTTGGATCATACCAAAGAAATGAATCCCTTGGGACAAGTAAGTACAATCAAAGGATTTTTGCAATCATGTGTAAAACTATTGAATGATCCATCCTCTGTCAAAATATTGCAAAATATGTTAGAAAGATGTAGCATAGAGACAGATGGAAAACTAGAAAAAAAAACAATCAATCACCTACATACAAGGAGAAGAACAAGTAGGGAGTTCAGGCTGAATGCCAACATCGAAGATTTCAACATGGGAGATATCATACTGAATCTAGGATCTGAAGTAAATGTATTCCCAAGAAGACATGACAATGTATGGGAGAACCCACATTAGGATATTCACCCGTTCAACTGAAACTAGCAAACCAACACAAAGTTCTACCAATTGGCAGATTGAAAGGAGTGACAATAGACCTGGATGGAGTGCGCACTAAAGCATACTTTGAAGTGATTGAAATAGTGGACGAAACAACACCATATCCAACATTGCTTGTCTTGTATTGGGCATTTGATAACTAGGCTATAATCAATTTAAATACACGAAAAATGACATTTGATTTAGAAGAATACAGGGTCATTGCGCCATTAGACCCATCAGAAGGGGAAAGGTTTGTAGAGCCTACTTGCTTGGACTTGGAGGAAATTATCCAGTTGTATAGAAAAACTGCGTGCGATGAGGATTGTGTAAACCCAAATGTATATGGGATACTCAGTTGGAGGAGAATAACTTCATGTGTGTCAGACTCAGATACGGGTTTAGAGAATTGACAACAGAGGCTACACGAAGTTTCCACAAGAATATGCGCAAGAATAGACAGTGCAATAAGATGGGTAGGTACGGAGATAAGGGAACCACCCAATTTCCATGGAGTAAATGATGTAGAAGCATTCTTAACACTTTATGAAGACAAAGTGTTAGAAAACTAGAGAATCTTAGCACTGGATATAGCACTCAAGGCCACACCTACAAGATGGTGGGGCACACACAAGGGAATAATCAAGGATTTGTACCAATGTAAGTGGTTACTACGCATAATGTTTGGCGCAGAATAGAAAAGCGACCAACAAAAAAAGTACGATGGACATGGGGCACCAACGAAACACTTGGAGAAGTGCAGAACATTGTGGAAAATGACACTCCCAGAGGAATGGCCTCATCATTTCATACATACCTTAGAGGGCATACTAGAAAACTGGTATACAAACCAGGAACTGCGTAGAGGAACTATGAGTTGGCCAGTATTGCAACAGAAATTTACAGTCACTTTCTCATTTGAGCATGAGAACCCCAACATAGATGCAACACTTAAGAAAATAAGAAGGGTGATATTCATCAAGGAGCCATAAGTCGAACTCATAACAGAGGAACAACAATGGAATAAACAAACAGGGAAATAACTATTGTCATGCTACCATGTGCAGGAAGAAGCACCAGATGAAGACGATATGCACAATATTTAGATAGAGGAAGTGGAAGGCGAAAGAGAAGTGGAAGGTCCACCTCTAGAGTCAGAATTAATTGCTGCACCAATCAAGGTGAAGAAAGTCAACATTGGGACAATTGAGAAACCCAAAATGGCCAGCATTGGAGACTACTGGGATGAACAGACAATAGAAAGCATAACATAGTTATTGCGCGAGTACAATGACCTGTTCCCCACAACGTTTACAAAAATGAAGGGCATATCAGGAGATCTAGGTGAAATGAAAATACCACTCAGAGCTAAGGCTAGAACGACCAGACACCGACCATACAGAGTAAATCCGGTATATAAGAAAAAATTCAAAACTGAGATCGATAGGATGCTTGAAGTCAGAATCATAGAACCTGTGGAAGAATCATAATGGATAAGATCAATGGTAGTTTAGGAGAAAAAAGCAAGGCAATATAAGAATACGCGTCGACTTGAGGAAGTTGAACGATCCATGCCTACATGACCCATTCCCTACACCTTTCACGAATGAAGTGTTAGAGAACGTGGGAGGACACAAAGTTTACTCATTCACTGATGGATTCTCAGGCTACCACCAGATCAAGATAGCACAGGAAGACAGATACAAGACCACTTTTGCTACAAAATGGGGATCCTACCAGTACACAATCATGTCGTTAGGACTGAAGAATGCACCAACAATATTTTCCAGAGTAGTCATAGCTGCATTTAAAGAATTTATCCACCAATTTCTAGAGGTATACTTGGACGAATGGATATTCTATATTCTGTTAAAAGACCATGTAGAGGTCTTGCGGCTAATTTTAGAAAGATGCAAGTAGTGCCAGATATCATTAAACATCAATAAGTGCATCTTCGGAACACCATTTGGGATACTATTGGGTCATATAGTATGAAAGCAAGGATTAATAATAGATCCTGCAAAGATTGCAGTAATCATTAACTTTCCACCACCAAAAATAGTTCGTCAACTAAGAGCGTCATTGGGACACACATGACACTATAGAAAATTTATCAAAGGGTACGCACAGATCACCGTGCCAATGGAGAAACTGTTAAGGAAAGATACAAAGTTTCAGTGGAATGAGGATTTTCAACACGGTTGGGATACGATGGAAGAAAAAATGGTCACCACACCAATACTAATATTCCCAGACTGGGAGAAGACATTCCATGTACATGTTGATGCATCAACGATAACACTTGGAGCTATTTTGGCGTAGCCAGGTGTAGGAGAATTGGATCATCCTATAGCGTTTGCAAGAACAAAACTGTCAGAATCAGAGAATAATACAACACTACAGAGAGGGAAGGCCTAGATATGGTCTATGCACTGCATAAGTTCAGACATTACTTACCGGGAAAATGTTTTAAGATGTTCACAGATCACTCAGCCCTTAAGTACCTAGTCAAAAAGCCAATTTTTTGGGGGAGAATCTGTCGATGGTTACTACTGTTTCAAGAATTTGATTTGTAAGTAATAGTCAAGTTAAGGAAATTGAATGCAGGACCTGACCACCTATCAAGGGTCACAAATAGAGAGGAACCTATAACTTTAGAGGATAACTTTCTGGACACACAATTATTTTTAGTTCAGATCGTCGATGAATACTTTGTAGACATCATCCTGTACTTAGGTACAAGTACTGTGCCACATGAATATAAGATCGCACAGAGGAAAAACCTGGTAGTCCAGCCTGCATATTATTAGCTGATTGCAAGACACTTATACAAAATGGGCACAAATAACATCTTGAGCATATATGTGTTCGAACATGAAAGACCAAGGGTTTTAGAAGAATCCCATTAAGGAATATCAGGAGGACATTATGCAGGAGAAGCTACCACGTAGAAGGTATTGTGCATAGGACTATGGTGGCTGACCATTCACAAAGACTCGAAAGAGTACTGCCATAGATGTGATGTTTGTCAGAGGGTTGGTAAACCTAATAGAAGGGACGAGATTCCATTGTGACCATAGGTAACTTTGTAGGTATTCGACAAATGGGAAACAAACTTTGTGGGACCAATTAACCCACCAACAAAGAAGACAGGAGCAAGGTACATTATCACCGCGACATAATACTTGACAAGATGGGAAGAAGCAACACCAGTCAAATATTACAAGTTACAGATAGTAGCACACTTTCTATTTGAACATGTGATCACTAGATTTGGTTGCCCAAGTATTTTGATGAGTGAACAAGGAACTCACTTCATTAATAGTACCATCAAGGTGATGACTGAGGAATTTGAAGTTCATCATGAAAAGAGTACACCATATCACCCAGAGGAAAATGGAACAATAGAAGCCTTTAACAAAATTCTATAAAATGCACCGACGAAGATTTGTAATGTCAACAGGGATGATTGGGACCTCAAAATACTAGTAGTATTGTGGGCATATAGGACCACATGCAAGAAGTTGACAAGACACGCCATTCTGACTGGTATATGGACAAGAAGCAGTGGTGCCATTAGAATTTCTGGTAACCAGTCTGCGCGTAGCAGCGATTACAAACATGACAAAATGAGGCGCAATACAAGATATGCTGAATCAACTGATGATCATGGAGGAATATAGGATCCTAGCAGGGTTCCACCAACAAGTTCAGAAATCAAGGGAAAAATCTTGTCACGACAGACATATCAAGAGGAAAACTTTCAAAGCAGGTGACTTAGTGTTGATGTATGACATTAAATCCATTCAACATCCAGGAAAAATCAAAATGCACTGGTTAGGACCATACAAAGTAAAAACTATCATAGATGAGGGAGATGTATAGTTGAAGGACTTAGGATGCGTAGAAATCAGAGGGATGATCAATGGGAGCCGACTGAAGTTGTACAAGGACATTCGACCAACCACAACTTGAAAGACACCACACAGTGAAAAAATAAAAATAAAAATCAAAAGGTACCAAAAATGACACAATGCGGCAACAAAAACACAGTGTGCCAAAAGGGGAAGGAGCATGCACACTCGAGAGTACGAGCCCAAGGAATACAATGCCAATGGTCAGTTCAAAGAAAAAATAAGCGGGAAAGGCGACTACGACAAAAGAAACACTAAGTGACGAAGGCTAGCAGAATTGAATTCCAGAAACGACTGACATGATGTCGCATTAATCGTGCCAACTAGAGATGGTGAGGGAAAGTAATGGAAAGTATGAAGGAATTGGTGGTTCATTTAATCTGTAATAATGGTAACATTTTCGACAAGCTTCACACGATGCCCATATAAAGCAAGGATGCGGAAGAAAAAATATTATTGCGAAGTTGGAAAAGGAAGAGAGCGATAGAGCATACGAAGAAAAGAGTGAAGTTTACAGAGGTTGTAGAGGCTATTGAGCTCGACGAACAACACATTTTTACCACCATGGCACCACCCAAATAAGGAGAAATGAGCCAGACAACCAAACAACCCTGAGTTTGGACCAGAGCACAAACACAATCGCAAGAAAGTGAACAACAACCATATCCACCACCAGAAGTCATCAATGTGGATGAAATACCATCACCAAATACAACACCAGGAATCCCAACACTCGTGGTAGAAGAAATCCAATAGAAAATGTTGGCACAGGGGTAGACCCAGGGTTCAACGCTACAACAACGCACTAACAAAACCCTAACTACTAGCCCTTTCAGCATCACTTGCGAAGCAGATGAAGTCTCACCCAAGGTAGAGGCATGGGTGGTTGCAGGACTCAGGTGTCTGCAACCTTAGTTGGGAAAAATATCTGTGACTACAATACTTAATATAGCACTTAACACCGTTAGTTCATCATTATTTACCCAATATCTACTTCGCAGATAAAACAAAACATTGCAACATTCACCCAGATCTAATGTATCTAAGCACTTAGCATAAATAAATGGATCAGATCTGTCAGATTCAAGCACTAAGAAAATTCACCTATATTAGATTTAACATCCGGATTCATCATAAGCACAAAGCATAAACATATCTATCTATCTATCTATATCAAGCACTTAGCAAATAACACATGAATACATCAGATCATCGCACATAGTAGAATAACACGGTATTTACGTGGTTCACCCCCACCCTGGGGCTACGTCCACCAACTCTTATTATTTATTAGCTTCAATTAGTTATCTACATTTACAAAGCCACAAAAACCCTACTTCACATAGGATAGGAGATCTGCGCGCACCTCACTAGATCCTCCTTCCCCGAGCTAGGTCTAGCACAAAGCCTTTCAGAGTCTGTTACAACCACTTGCACTTAGCTCTACAAGTTTATCACAATATGAATAGATCATCTACAAACCATACTTGCACTTATCACTTAGCTTATCAGCCTTACATTACATATATACCCCTTCTTACATTTCTTAGACATCTATTTATACTTTACAAAATAGGCCTAAACATGGGTAAACCCATGGGTCGACATCCCATACCCATTACATATTCCCAAATCCCAAAAAGGACCCAAAAAGGGGCCAATATCCTGCAATCTCTTCTTTGTCTTGCACTCCGTCTTCGACAGGCTTTCGAAGTCCCAAAATAGGTCAAATTGACCAAGGATCTCCCAAAACTTGGTCAAGGGCCAACAGATAACACATGCAGGCATGGACATCGATATGCCAAAAGAGGGGCAGGGCCGACAGAATGAGGACGCAGGCAACCAAGTGCAACCAGAAAACCCTGAAGAAGCCTCAAGAGTCAATGGGACGACTCTAAATCAGGAAGAAGCGACCAAGCTAGAAGAGTCATAGACAACTATTTCGGAACACCCACAGGAGGGAGCAATAGAAGATGTCACTGGCTGACCATAAAAGTATGTCAAAGAATGACCAATGGAGGCTAGAACCTCGAGTTAGCCACCACCGCAAAAGGACAAGTAGAAGGTACCTATGTCACTATGCACACAACCCGCCGCATCAATTGTTTTGTCGCGCATACCGGAAGGGGTACGTGTAAAAGAAAATTTGTTGGGTTATGTAGAGAAATTGAGGTACTCAAACCATGTTGTAACATAAATGGACAAGTTCCTGGAGTTCGCTAAGCAATTCTACCTACAAACTATGGGTATAGATCCCTTTGGGGAACCAATTCATCAACCAATCTAGTGGGCAATAGGACTAGCCAAAACTGGGATTCTAGGTCTGTTGGACCTACCACACTTTGGAAGAGGCCATTATGCAAACAATTGCGTCAAGCAGTTAATGGAATTCGCACATGGCAGAGATCTGTGGTTGGACCAACTCGTCTCAATAGACATAGAGCTCATTTCACACATCACATGGCTGACATCATGGGGTATGGATCCCACAGATTTCCTCGAGGACAAAAAAAAGGAGAACGCACTCGCTGAGGAGATGAAGAAGAAATAAGCCATCGAGAGGGGATCGCGTGGAATCATTATCAAGCAGATTAGTGACATCGTGACAAGAATGGCCACGAAAATCATAGCATGCAAGCTGCTCAGAAAATTTCGCAAGGAGGAAGTCCCAACCAGGGTTGTAACAGCTGCAGCACAGTGTGCCAAGGGCACCACAATCAACTGGGCCCCTTATTTGTTGAATCTGTTTCTAGACGACTACAAGGATGCGCAGGATCTGGGGACATAATTTCATTATTCATGGTTGATCATCTTGATAGCCATTATGGGATGAAAGGAGCCGAACTATGAATTTTTTGCCACTAGAACAAAACCCAATCATGGAGCGAGATACTTATCGATTGGAGCCACTTCAGACGCCAAGAATAGAAGAATGAATGCAACTATATTCGAAGGATATCTCCACGACCTATAGGAGACCATCACCAACACTTGGAGGATAACACTGGAAGCTGCTACACACTATCATGGTATATACAAATTCAAAGCCACTAGACATGCGATGTGGATCCAAGCACGGAAGGACCCCAACAAACAATGGCTATGACATCACAGAGGGGGACATACAAATGGCCATTAAGGATTTGGAAAATGAATGGAGGATTCCATCCTCACTTGAGAAATACTCACAAAAATAGAGGAGGAGGAGGTAAGATAGGAACACACACATGTTGAGGAGGAAGGGAAGTAACAGATACAGCCCCAGGAAGTCACAGTGCCCAAGAAACCAAGGACATGTCAAAATAAGCCACAACAGAAGAAAGGGGGGACATCCAACACACGAGTTCAGACAGGGAATAAGAACAACACATAGGCACCCCAAGTACAGTAGAAATAGGCCGAGGCAACATAGGGGACTACATCAAGTCCTAATCCATAAGAGATAGACCAGAATAAGCGACCAACCACCCAAATGGGGGGTGCATGCAAGAAGACAAAGGCACATTTAACACCTCAAGAATACATGATCACAGAGGATGATGTAGAAATGGTGGCCCAAGTGGTCTAGGATCGCACATTCTGGGATTTTGTGAATGTTGCGTGCCAAAGGGACATAATTGAAGAAGAGTTGACATACATGTGACAAACCCTCAGGTATATCGGGGAAGCGTAGGCAGCCAACAACAACGTAGAAATGGGCCCATCAACATCATAGATAAGAGGAGAATCTGGAGAAAGCGAGTGAGACACAATCCAAACAATATCATAGCCGATTTCAATGTTTCACGTCACACCCAACATGCTACGCGTGGACAAAATCATGGGGCAGACACCCTAAAGGACTTGGCTCAATTGTAGTTGGTATTGTTGTGGATACCAACCAAGGCATTGTATAAAATGCAAGTCAATGTTACACATGAGGTACAGTCTCGTGCATGCACATATACCAAATAAGAAAAGGAATGCATGAAGGGACTGGAGCATAAAGTGGTTGTAGCCTACGAGAAGATCCCAAAGAATGCAAAGACGACCGAAATCACGATGACATAGAAGATTGATCAGATTGTGAAGAAAATCAATCAATACCAATAGGTGATGGAGAATATTTGGGAGAATATCACACCTACCACTCCACTAGAGGTGAAGGAGCAAAGGAAACAAGAGGCAACAAAGTAGATACAAGAGATAGAACGACAAATCCAAGTGGTAGACGACTTGTTCGAGAAAGCAGTGTAGCTCTGGACAAAGCTGGAAGAGGATCAATAGGTCCAACAGTGGGACCATGAAGGAGAAAGGATAATCGTATCTATCTGGGACCTTAAGCAGAGGCAGAAGACAATGTTAATCTCAAAGTGCGTCAAAGGGGTGCAAGACATGAAGAAAACATGCAGAACTCATAACTGCGCAGACGCAGAAAAAGGAGCACCAAGATCAAATGGAACCACTCCAAGAGTGAGCATCAGAGGTCATTGCATAGGTAGAGGAAGACAAAACATATATGGTATGAACCCAGGAATAATTTGCAAGGATGGTCGTAGATGATATTGCAGTGCAAATATTGGACGCACTCAAGGAGAAGACCACGTAGGCCCAAACATAGGCAACGAAGCTCATGGAGAAGTTCCAAGCAATCATGAGGGAGATCGATGAAGCACACAAGGGTTAGGTGGCTCGGGTCGAGCCACATGTCAGTGTTGGGGTCTGCTGGAAGCAGGCCAAAGAGGAAATAAAGGATATTTTGGGAAGGAAGGCATGTACGAGGAAAGCGACAACTAGAAGGAAGAGCAACACACACACATGCATGATAGACCTAACGACGTTAGCGCTAGGGTTTTTGTAATAAATTGTAATGGAAGATGATCTAGAAACTTATATATAGAGATGCTTAGGGATGCTTTAAGGGGATTCAAAGGTTCGATAGAGAGGATATAAAGAGACCTTTTTGGGAGGGTTTGGAGAAACAATACTGTAATTTGATACATTTTTGTATGCTGTTGAGATGTAGAGGAGTAAGGAGGGTTAGATCGTAGGTTGAGGATCCTGGTGCGATCTAGTCTACCTCTAAATAGACCGCGACCCTATTGAGGAAGAGTTGTAAAGCGCACGATGCTGTAGTTTTGGAACTTCCATAAGAGAAGAGCTTAAGAGACAGATATTTGTGGACGTAGCCTAGGGGGGGTGAACCACGGTAAAACATGTGTTAAGTGATTGAATGCTTGTGTCTCTTTTATTGTTTATGAGTAGATATTAGCATGATGAATGAATTATTTGATTATATTACATGCATAATTGGGAATGAAGGTATATTTATTTAATAAGTTAAATAGAACTCTCAGCGCACACTTCTCAGATCCCCACTCAATCCTAGACTGAAAACACCTGAGTATTGCAGTCACCCATTAAGACTATCTCAGGTGAGACAACATAGTGCACCCTATGTACTGCGTTGCCTTCTGGTTTATGAGGAAGGCCGGTATTTTTAGAGGATTTGTTGGAACCCTAGTAGACTTGAACCCTGGGTCAATCATGTTAAAAGTATAAACTCGGATATATCAAACCAACAGGTTGCAAAGAAGAAATTATTTAAATAATAAAGTAGTTGCAACAAGAAGTGGTGAGTTTACTATTTACGGATAAGTCAAATTGGTTGAAAAAGAAATAATTTAAATAATAAAGTTATGGACAACTTACTATTTGTGGAAAGTGGTTAAGTTAAGTGAACAAGTGGTTAGAAGTGGGTTAGCCCTAAAATAAGGTAAGTAGGTTAAGTTGGTCAGAATGTAACCCATTGAAGAAACTACATGGAAGTATAAATAAGAGGCAAGGGTCCCTCATTTATAGAAATTGAGCATATTGAATATCTATTATTGTGTAAGGCTTTTAACATGTACTCATTGATATATATGGAGTTGCGAAAGTCTGAGGTAGCAAGAAGGGTTAGCGATGAAAGTTTCAAAATTACAAAGAATATTGAAAAACCATAGGTTCTGAGGTGTACATGGGATAACAGTACAACAGAGCGCATGCATACGTGGGCTACCAGTATAATAGAGCGTGTACAAATGCAGGCTACCAGTATAACAAGAAGCGTAAGTGAGGGAAAAGCCATGGAAATTTGAGAAGATGAAGAAGCCAAGGTTCTATATTCCGAGGGCAAGCTCCCAGAAAGGTTTGCAGTGATTAGATACATCAGATCTTTCCACTGGTTCAAAAGGTATGTTTTATATGTCACAAGAGGGATTTTCAAAGATAGAAAAACAAATTTCTAACATCTCTCACAATATGGCCCTCCTCATGGCAGTTATAGGGAATATATTTAGACATTTTTAGGAATTTAGTGACTCTAACTGAAAAACTTAATTGGACAAGAAATATAGAGATAAAGAAGACCTAGAAAAGGAGTAAAAAAAAGAGCTAGAGAAAGACATACCGAGTTCCAATTCCATCACTTATTCACAACAGATTTGTTTAAATTGGAAGCAAAAGTGGACATCAAGCTGAAATTGATGTCATTAAGTTGAATCAATGGTTTCAACAATTATAAGTTTATTTTAGTGTTAGTAACATAGGAGAAGAGAAAAATATTTCATTTTCCCAGCTAAAGTCAGAGGGCCATGTTATCCCTCATTTCTAGGGATAACTAAGGAGATAATGTACCAAGGCCCTCAGGTTGCAGACATGGAGTACTAAGAGGAAACCTAGCACACAAAGATCTTCATTCACCACACGTCACCATTTGACGATGGAAACAACATCCACCACACTTGGTATGGATCACAGAGGACAACGGGTCTTCCTCCATGAGGTAACAGGTCCGCTATTCTGATAAGTTCCATTCTAATAATTCAAGCATTTTAACATGTTGCAATGAGTCTTTTCTTGATTTTGAAAACATTTCCTTGGAAGTTATGCTTTTTTCCTTACTTCACCTTGGTGAGTGTCATGGTTTCCTAGTAAGTGGCCACCCTTAGAGAAAGGGTTGCTACCCGAGGGGCTCCTTAAAGGGTCATCGTACCACTCCCACTCATACCAACCAATTTCCATGTAAGACACTCGACCCCCTAAGTACCTTTTAAGGGATGGCATATTGAAATTTTGCTTCTTCTTAGAAATCTTGAGGACTATTCTCGAGGACACCAAGGTCTCCTTCTCATCAAGAGATTTCCAATGACTGTAAGTATGCTCAAATTCGATCTCAGAGTTAAAATTTATGGCCTTCCAAAGTTCTCAGGCCTCCATTGGCCCAAGGCCACCTCACTGCCTCATGGCATCGATGTGGCCTCTTAATACTCGTTCCAATCAATGTGGCATCTGCCACTATGCACATTAAGTTTACGCTCCCAATCCCTTGACCTGTATTTTTCATCATCGAGGTTTTACTCCCATGGTGCCTCAAACACCCCAACACTAAAAGTTTCGACGACAATCCAGTATTGGGACTGTGCCGGATCCAACCGTCCTTGGGCCGAGCATCCTACAACTCTAACTATGTGAGTGATCCTAACTTGTGTGGGGGTTAACACCCTTCCCATATGACGTTCTCAATTTGACAGACCTCAAGTCACGCATCTAATGGATCAAAGTAAGTTGGTGACACCAACTCATGCAATGGTTAAATGCTCTTCCTTTTCTCCCCTCTATAGATGATGGTGGGATCCATGACATATCAATGGTTCAGACTGTATCTTCAGCCCGCTCTGACCAATGGTCCATATCACTCTTCCTTACATTGTTGTCGATGTTTCTTAACAATGCATAGCGGTTCCACCTTTGAACTCCGACGACATTACGCCTGGATCAATGGTCCAGATTCACTGGCCCACAAATCCAATGGTCCGAAATAAAACAAATTTCCAGAGGACCTCATCTAACGGGACCCACCTTGCCTTGTTGACCAATTACGTAGTGACATCTATCACTACTCATCCAAATTGGTTGCCATGCTGGCACCCTCAAGTCATCATGACGTCCACCTCTTTGAGATGAATCTCAAGGAAATTAACGATGAAGATCTCTCTCGCCCAAGAATAGATCAATAAATCTCATTGTGTCGCTGATGCATTTATCATCATCGACATTTTTGGTTGAAACACGACCTTGTTAACCTTTCAAACTCCGATGAATGACCCAAATATCTCTTCCCATGGATCTGATAGTTGATAAATGAAGGCGACCATCCAATGTTCTGGACCCAACAAGGGCCCACCCTTGACCTTATGACAAACCAGGTGTCGACACATGTCATCCTAGGAACAATATTGTTGCCTTGCTGGCATGCCACGTCATTCATCAAGTCATCACATCCTCTCATAGATTAGTGGGGACGTACAACAGGTCGATGACTATCGTCGCACCTCACCACTCACCGATCAACGGTATGGATTACTCATTTTTCTCAAGATAACACTTTTCTTGAGGAAGGGAATATACTTCGATGCTTTTTCTTCGCAGTGTAAATAAAAGGGTGAACTGTTTCACTTTGATAGGAATGGTTGCGAAACACTTATACATAACCACTTGCGCTCCTAATATTTTGGCACAAAATTTGATACTAAAAGGGAATATTCTTTGATACCTTTATATCAAAGCGCAAATTACTCTGTCAACGTTCCTCCTCTGATAGCTATGGCTACGATAGATCAACGGTTCACATTAATTCAGAGTTTCAGAGTCCCTGTTTAACCTTGCACTCTGATGGAGGGTCCATGTCTCCTCACTATAACTCCGATATATGAACGACTAAGGCTAAAATTTCCTACTTCCATATCTATGGTCCATACTCAACCTCATAGTTTCACCTTCAAAATTTTTCTACAACCGCTCGAAAGTTTCCTCCGACCAACTCTCTTCAATGAATTTATCCCCTATATAATGGAAGTTAGATCAAATGGTGGTATATATGTTACCTCCATACTTTGATGGATTGATTACTCTGGTTGATTTGAAGTGCTATCCCAACCTAACCATGAACTACTCCAATGGACGCACCATTCAATCAATAGTCAGATCTACTTGCCACATAGATCCAATGACTCTCATTTTCTTTCTTGTAGCCTTTGTTGACGAGTTACGTAGTGACATCTGTCACTATTTATCCACAATGGATACCATGTGTCATCCATGAGACATGCTAGTTTCCACACTGGAATTCCTCGTCAGCATGATGACACCACTCCTTCCCCACTTAAGCAGAGTTTACAGGGATCTACGGAAGAGATTTGATCTCGCATCTACATCGATCAACAATTTTGATATTTTCAGAGGGATTATTCCAACATATCAATGGTTCACTTTACCTCTCAAGGGTTCAGTGTCATTGGAATTTGCATAAATCCCGACACTCGGTCGCTACTGGAGACAATGCCTCTCTTGACGAAGGTTGAAGATTTATCCTCCCCTTCAAATCAAATACGGTAATTTATCATCGACTTTATGTTGATTCCTTGATTGGTTAATGCACATCTTAGGGACTTAAACAATTCTAGATTTCTTCCAGGTTCTTTATAAAGGTTTACTAGACCTTCATGGCTCTTACCTTTGCTCTAAAATGAGAGAGGTAATTCTCACCCTAATATTTTGGCTTACAGATCCCAACCCGAAACCATAAAATATGGCTCTTGCGTAGACACACATGATTACAAATTTACATAGAAAAACAAATTGCATTCAACACCAGTCTGTTTAACAAACAAGAATTCACATCTAATATACAAATACAAGAATTCAGTCACACATGTCATTCCAATTATACAGGTTATGCAAATACTTATCTACTACAACTTGTAGCCAACCAACTGACTATGGGTGTTCGATTTTCCACCCAACTATAGGATCACCATGCTCAATCACTTTGGTTGCAGGAAACCCACGTACCAATCCATGATACCACTAGGGAACTATCTATGCCCACCTCTCCTATCTTAGGCCTCTTCGAGTTTTATCAGATGCCTTCCATCATCAATGTCGCGACCCCTCAGCTCATGATAGGTTCTTAGGTTCTAATACCAGTCCTGTGACCATCTCCTTTCTTTGAGACTCCCTAAACTCTCATCAATTTCTCCCCCCTGTGCCAATTCGGGTTCCCCCCTCCATGCATTCTTATCTTGCATGCCCCACACAAGAAAGTTCTCGACCTGTCCTCTTTCTTCTGTTAGAAGGAACTCATGGGTCAATATTGTCTGCAAAATTGGTACTCTATTTTAACTTTTGGATGGAAGCCTCTACTTTCCTAGCCATATTTTCCATATCTATATTCATTGAGGTTATTTGGTTGCTCAACCACCAATCCTCCCTCATTAGCTAATTTTCCTTGAAATCGGGGATAAGGGAAATAATCTGTTATTTCCAATTCAATTATTTGAACAAAGGAGCATTGATTCATCTTAGCAATATGAACCCCTCTCTAGGTTTCCCATTCTTTCCCTTGGTAGTATCATGGCCAACAATTTAAGGCTTCACCCTCATAGTCATTCGTTGGCATTTACAATTAAACAATGCTATAGTTACAATATTTTCATGTCATTTCATGGCAATCATTAAACATGATTAATTACATGTTGGGGAAAACATGGGTCTTATAATCCCACCCCCCTTAAAGGAACATCGTTCTCTATGCTTTTTTCATCTCAGCAACACCTGCCATGCCTTTATCTTTTAGTTGCTTCAACAATGTTTCCCTCTTATTGATCTAGTCCTTTCTTAGAATCTTGGAATTATCACATGCCTACAATAGTTTCAAATAACAAGCATATTAATACAAATTTCATGCAAAAACATTTTATGGTTGTTAATAATTAAAGGGGAAAATTTCACATATCAGCATAGTACTTATCTGTGTAGTTCATGGATCTGCATCCATATGGCTGCCATTTTTACTTGGCTCATTGTTTTACTTGTGATACCCATTATGCACATGATCCCAATCAACATATGGAAAAATTTCCAGAGACTCCATCGAGTCTTACACATGAGCTATCAAAGTCTCCCCTTCCTTGCAGTCTCTCACCTTTCGGGCTCAGGCTCATGCATCCCCTTCTTGATATACAATCCCTGGGCAATCCACCTTGCCTTCCCAATATTTCCCACACAAGAAGAGTTTTAGAGACTTTGCTGAGTCTTACAGCTGAAGCGTCCCCCAAGCTTTCTCTGTCGAGACATCCCTCTGGATTTCTTTGTCGAAAGCATCCCTTCAGCCCGTGTTACCACAACATAACATTCTTATAATGATAATGACTTGTCACAAAGTTCTATTGTCATAAAAATTTCCCTTTTCCATTCTTTCTTATTTGATAGCCACCATATATCTTACCTGGACATATCTTTTCATCTCACCAGTGTTCATATGCATACAAAAATTTGTAAGATATTTTCATTAATTTTCAATCAAAATTATTTTCAAATCCGTTACCCACATATTTTCAAATTCACACTTTCATTTCCAATTAATCCCATACATGAACCTGATTCCACAAGCCTGAGACCTCTTTATCATGGAAGTTTGGATATTTTACAACCAATAGGAATTGGTCTTCCTTATGGACTTACACCACTACCATATCCAAGACCTTTCTTCCAACAATTCATTCTTTACACAATCAAACAAATTGTTAGTTCTCAGACACATTATATTTTCCTTGCAAATTTACAATGACATCACAATCAATACTTAATTTGTGCAGTCTAACAGTTGCATCCCAATTATCTAAAAGTAAAAGGAAACATCATTCCTTTCATATGCATCATTTCAACATAACAAACTTTTCCAAATGAATTCAACATTAAATGAATTTAATTAATGTGCCAATGCCCATGGCCACATTCACACACAATGCATCCTTGCATTGGTTTTAGATTATTAATTTTCATGTTAGGCACTCTTTCCATGGTGTGTTGGAACTCAACCAACCTCTCACCACATGAATTACCTATCCACGTTCATTATTACAACAAGGTTGTTCTTCCTTCTTTGAGCTGATCATAGCCTCAAATCGACACACATGAAACTAAAATTTTCTTATGAATGCATTTAAGAATTCTTTATTTACTAGTAACCAGGGTTCCAAAATTCATTACCATCCAGTTCCTCTTTCTACCATTATTACAACTCTGTAAAATATTGGAAGGTTCTCCTTCCCTACTGGGAAGACCATTTCCCGCCCTCTAATGCAATCATGCATTTCCTCAATGCATTCAATCGACATGCTACTTATGAGCACTTTAATTCCCAATCATTCACGATGGTTCAATGCATTCATGACACATTTGTTCATGAATTTTCTTGCAAGGATCTTAATAATCCTTGGATGTTAGGTTTCATACATCTCATCATTTAGGTTATTCTTCCCGAATATTACCTTTCTCTGTATAAATGGCATACAAAAATCATTCAAAATCATTTTGATATTATTAAAATAATAAATATTTCAGAAGGGACTCTTACCCAATCCATTCATGCCATATGCTACACTGGTATGGAAATATCTATACATGTTCTGGCTTCCAACACCCTCTCTGATATTACCTCATCAGTGGTGCTTCATAGGGACTCCAATAGTTCCTTCCATGGTTCTTTTATAACATAAACCTTATTGTAATTGTCCTCTACCCGAGGTTGTCCATCATTGGCAGTTGTATTCCACAACAACTCCAATATTTTTCTACACATGACATACAACATCACATTCATAATTACATCAGTTGTCATGTTAAATAAAAATACATGTACCATAATATTTAAATTAGAAAACTTTCTGAGATATGTCCTAGCATATGTGTATGCACTTGTCACATTATCCTGAATGTTTTGTGGGTGAAATCACAATCAAAATTTCATTTGTTTCAGTATCCTACAACCATCATATACCTCAGGCCAAAACATTTACCTGCATCAGAAGATCGGTTTCTCATCCCAGAGAAAACACAAAAATCAACAAGAAAGGAGTTAAGGGACTCTTTCCTTTTTCCAAATCCTTCCACACAACTTAGAATGTTTTTCCCAACTAATTTATTTCTAAGGCCTCACTGGCTTTAATTAACATGGATCAATCAAGCCTATTTAGTTAAAAATACTTATTAGCTTATTTTCCTTTCACCAATTGTTCTTTTAAATCATACAACTCTGTCTCATTATTCAATTTTTTAGAGTGAGAAAAGTATTAATCCTTTTCTCCTTCTTTGCTTATGAAATCTATCCCTCCTGGGATCCACCTTCTCTCTTCCTTGAGTAGTCTTAGTCAAGTTCATCTTGAACTTTCTAGATAAATCAACATGCTACAACAACAATCTTTTAGTTCACAATGAATTATGAACCTGTGCATTCTACACATTACCATTAGAAATAAGAATGATCAACATTCATTTGCATATCTTTCACTCATGCACAATATTTTAAAATGTAATCCAGGATTCTTGTACAAATAGACTTTGTAGTCCATTGTCTAATTTTCCAATAGTCATTAAGATTATGACTCTGTTCTCCTGACAGAGTTCTCACACAGTTCGTCCACATGGAACTGTCTCATCATGCAACTTCTTTATTACATATCCATCATTATTTGAGATGACCTCAACTTCAAGTTAGCCTCAACTTTGTTATTTTAGATTATTTCCCAATATTCCATAAGGAGTATAAGCTTGCATTCCTATTATGGATTTCATATTTAAATTCAAATAAGCACTCTTATGTTAAAAATTTTATTTCAAGCACTTAATCATATGCATTAGCATGTTGTTGGCCCTTGACCAAGTTTTGGGGATTCTTGGTCATGTTTGACCTAATTTTGGGACTTCGATAGGCTGTCGAAGGTGGAGCGCAAGACGAAGTGGAGATCATGGGATCTCGACCCCTTTTAGGGCCCTTTTTGGGATTCAAGATTATGTAATGGGTATGGGATGATGACCCATGGGTTTACCCATGATTAGGCATATTTTGTAATGCATAAATAAGTAGCTAAGCGATGTAAGAAAAGGGGGGCGAAGATACCTAGTAGGCCAGTGTGCTAAGTGCTAGAGTTGAATCTATGTGATCAAGAGTTGTAAGTGTTTTGTGCATACTGTGTGAGGCTTGCAAGGTTAGTGCAAGTAACTGTAAGAGACTGTGTGAAGGCTTGGTGATGTAACCTAGCTAGAAGAAGGAGGATCTGGTGGAGTGTGCTAAGATCTCTTGTCTTCTGCGAAGTAGAACTTGGATGCTATGTGCCTGTAAGAAGCTTGACCAAAGAAAATAAAGAAGAGAAGAGTTGGTGGACGTAGCCACAGGGTGGGGGTGAACCGCGTACATGCTGTGTTGCTATAATTTGTGTGATGTATTGATGTGTTTATGTGTTTTCTTGCTTAGTGATTTAATATATATGAATGATATATAGATCTATTGATGCCGAGTGCTTAATAATATGGATGGATGTTAAATCTGACTTACGTACACATGCTTAGTGCTTAAATACCTTAGATCTTAATGAATACTGCATTGTTCTGTAATTAGGGTTTTACTTACGATGTGAATAAAGGGTTAAAGACTAATGAACATTAATTGCTGAGTACTTTGTTAAGTGTTAGAATCATAGATCTGTGTCCCGGCTAAGGTTGCAGACATCTGAGTCCTGCAACCACCCCTACCTCTACCTCGAGTGAGACTTCATCTTCTTTGCAGGTGTTGCCGAAATGGACGGTAGTTACGGTTTTGTTGGTGCGCTATTGTAGCGTTGAACCCTAGGTCTGCCCCTGTGCCAACAAATGGTTCTGTTGCCAGGACCTGAAAGTGTGATTGCTGGGAACTGAGGAAAAAGAAGCTTTGTGCGAATATCTGACCTGAAATTGTGAGAGCTCTGTGCATAGATCTGTCTCTCTAGTGTGCAATATTCTACTCGATCTGTGAATCTCTGTGATAACAAAAGAAGTCCGATTTGAATAAAAGAGGTAAGATCTGAATGCTTTGTGCTATGATAAAGGTAAGAATAGTAAGCTTTGTTCTCTGCTGAAGATAAGATTAGTGGAAATTTTTGTTTCTAAAGTATGGATCTAGGTATGTTTGATAAGATTTGTCCTATCTTGAAAACTAGGGCACTGATAGAAGAAAGAACATTTGGTATGAGTAGATCCGATAAGAATAGTGAAAGATATGTTATACCTATGCATAGAGAGAATGTTTGGACTAACAAATGGATGCAAGACCCTAGAAAGAATTTGTTGCAGGTTAGCTACCATGATCCTAGCGCACAGTACATGAGAGGTCGAGGATCATTTAAAATAAAGAGAGGATTAACCCTTTGTTATAGTTTCATAAGACCATGACATCTGGCTAAGGAGTGCCCTGGTGGAAGACCTAGTTGCCTCTGTTGCAAAGCTATGGACCATGAAGTATTGGATTTCCCTAGAATGATTGCTAAGGTTGAAAGGATGAATATGAGACAAGAATACCATGAGAAAGGTCAAGGAACTGAGATTATGGTAGAACCCCATGATATTATGATAGAACCCCAAAAAGAATCATAAAAGTATTGCTATAGATGAAAGAAACCCCAGATTAATACCGACATATCAGTTTATCAGAGATCTTCAAAGAAAACGAGTGCATTGAAAAAATAATAGGAGACTTTGACATTGACCGTGTTCTGGATGAGGAAACATAGGTGAATATCATGACAAAAAGAACTTGGAAACTTTTAGGGGAGCCTACTATGATTCCTTCATTGGGAGGAATAGGATTACTCAGAGGAAATCTGATAACCTATGTGGAAGACTTACCCAAATATCTATGAGTGCTCATGGAACTTCGACAAAGGAAGAATTTGAAGTTGTTAAATTTATTGAGAACAACGCTCCATTTGCTATGTTACTAGGGAAACCTTGGATTGAAGGAGATCAGGCCAGAAGGAAAGAAGAAGAAGTCTTAGAACAAAAGAAACAAGAGTTGAAAGATTTCATGACTAGGAGGATCACACACTTGATTGAAGAACAATAGAAACAAGCAAAGCTATTTAAAACCAGAGACTTGGATGTTGAAGTGGGAAGAACACTAGAAGACCCACAAAAGACTGAAGTAGCTATTCTAGATACAGATGAAGTATTAGCCCTGATTTCTAGGAAAGAATATAAAAAACGTGAAGTTACTCTACCAAAAGAAGATAAGAATCATAATGGAAAAAAGAATTTCGAGATGAAGCTCACTGGAAAAAAGGATAGAAAACTAAGTAAGAAGAGAGCTAAGATTGAAAAGTTACAGAAGGTTCCAGAGGGAACTTCGCAGAAGGAAAATTTATAAAATTGGAACTTCGTCGGGATATCAGAACTGCGTCACATGGCACTTCACCATGGTGAAGCAATATAGTCGTTGGAAACAATATAACTGTTAGACCGACGACCTGAATGGGTAGAAAGGAATTTATGGTCAGAAATTTCACCACCAGACCGTTGGGACCGCGCTATAACGGACATAACTGAGTTAATGAAGGCTTCTCACCCATTGCAAGAGATCCGTTGCCGAGTTATCTATTTATCTCATTGTGACACATAGCGAGAACACTTTTTCCAACCGTGACTATCTGAGCCTGCATAATAGTTGATTTTTCACAGTGATCATTGCGCTATTTCCATCCATCCCGTTGCATTGAGCAATTACTCTTCAAACCCGAGATATTCAACCACGAGTTTGTAGGTACGAAGAACTTAGCGCACTCGAAGAGTCTGTGAAAAAAGTACTCATCGACCTCATGAATGAGAGAGTCATGTTTGAAAGAGTGATGTTTGTGGGTGTAGAAGCGCCATCGACGAGAGGAGTGCAATCCTCTCCGTCGACTGCTCGCGGAGCCGGACCATCCCGACCATTAGTGGAAAAGAGAACCAAACACAGAGATGACCTAGCAAATGCGAAGATGATCTCGACCATATTTCCCGACTACATCCCACCTCTGGCTGACACGGTGAGTTGATATAGTGTGCCAAGATATTTTGAGTACAACATGGTTACTGCATATATCCTGAAGGGGATACACACAATTCGAGTGCAACAGGACAAGATCGCAGTGTTGAAGTTCAGTGACTTCAACCTCAGAGATCGCAAGAACTTTAATATGCTCGCCCCATATAAATACCTGACCAGGATTAAGGGGAAGAACTCAAAGATAATCCCCCAACCATTGACGATGAACCTCACGTAGTCCATCTTGTTAAACGTAATGAAAATCCCACACTTTGGAAGGCACCAGGAAGTCAACGCTTGTGTCAAGCTATTGCTTCATGTTACCATGGCGACTACTTATGGCTAGACCGCCGTGTCACAATCGATCCGATGTTGATCCATAGGATCACATGATTAAGTATGAAAGGACCCGACCTGTAGGATTTCTATCCAGGAAAATCCACAGATCGCGCACTACCACAGAAGATCAAGAATACATACATCGATGTTGAAAAGGGGATGCGAGGCTATAGGGTAGCCTCCATCCAAAATGGCGTAGTGCGTCTAGCCTGCCAGTTAATAACCGGAAAGTTAGTAAGGAAGAACCGACCCATGCAGGTCACAGGTTTTGTCATTGACCTTGGAGGGAAGTGCGTGGAAGGTCTACATATGAACTGGATGAAGTACCTAGTTAATCAACTAGAACTAGACTGTCGCAAAGCACAGGATTAGGGCTACGAGTTTCACTTTAGCTGGCTCCTGATCCTCATTGCCTTTGTTTTCTGGGAGATGCCGGAAGGTGCGACCTTTCTAGATATTGAACCATTCGAGTCGCTTGCTGCGAAGTTCACCACACTTTGGTACTTGAGTGATATGAACAAACAATGGTAGTCGAATTTTGTTTTTAACACATATTACCTTCAGCTGAAGAGAGCCATCGAAGCTGAACCTCTCATGACTCTGAACACCCTACAGAGGTTTTGACCCCTGATGAATTTTTGCACAGATCGTCACTTCATCTACCTTACAGCGCGAGTTGATGAACATAAGGAGAAACATCAGTCATACTACAAACTCATGAAAGAGGACCTTGAGGAGATCACTAAGGACTAGTCAACAAACCTCCTTATTCCAGTAGACCCTGCAAAGATGTCTGACCCTGACATCCTAGAGACCATGCATAAAGAACATGATACACCCAGACCCATTAGAACGAATAAGACCAAAGAGGCCCAAGAATTAAGCAGTGCCTCAAGAAAGACTGCTTCCATATCACCTGACAGAGGGGGTGATGATGAAGAGAAAAAAAGGCAAAGGAGATGAACACAAGCAAAGAGAAGTAGACCGCCTAGAGATGAGACCGATCCCCTGAAGAAGAGGAAAGTTTCTCCCCCGAAACCTTGTTCCCAGAAGAAATTGAGAGCCACCATGACCAAGATGAAGACTGTACTCACTACCAATGATTTTGACTTCATCATAGCAGCCCTAAACGACGCTTCACTAGAAATTGTGGAGAAACAAGAAGCTAAGCAGGAGGAAATGTACGACATAATTAAGGTCAAAATCTAAGGGGTATAACAGGCCCTTTATTCCAACCGTGTAGTTTCCACTGCGCCCATGCCATAAGGAGAATCAGATTTGGGAGATGAACTGGCCCATCTCCACCGACTAGATGATGCGGTAGAAGCTCACCTTCATCGCACAAAAGAAGAAATAGAACAAGCCACCCAGACTTGAAGAAAGTGTAAGGCGTAATTGTAGAACAACACAGAGTTGTAGAACATGAGAAGGTTGCTCTCTAGGAAAATTTTGAAGAAGAGAAAGCACAATTGCAACAAGAAAAAGAATAGTTGCTCACAGAGCAACTCGAAGTGAAAGAAGCAGTCAACAGAGCACTCCACTTTGTGACAGGATTAGAAGCACATGAAGAAGACCAAGTCACGGATCAAGTAGAGAAGCTCGCATAATCTATCCAACAACTACAACAATGAATAACAGACTTAGAGCTCCGCACTGTACCAGGCACCCCGCAGGATGTAATGGATCAAAGAAAAGCAACTGCTTGAAGCACATTTGAAAGAATAAAAGTCCTTGCCCTGGAATGCAAGCAACTGAGTGATTGTAGTGCCTAGACATATGAGCAACTCACCGAGAATCCAGAATTGAAGGCACTGGATTCATAGCTAGAGGAAGCAAAGAAGCAAGTAGAGACAATACAAGCGTAGTTGAAGCCCCTGTCAGTTATGGAAAGAATGAAGCGATCCCAAGAAAAGCGCATTGCCTAGCAACAGGTCCACACTATTCAAAGAAGATTTATGGAAGTAACTCAGAGGCTCCAACCTGTACAGGATGAGGCTTACCAAATTTTCACAGAGATCGAAGGCAGAGGAGCGGAACTCGAGCAAGTAATCACTACAGCTGAACAACGCCTAGAGAGACCTGTCAATGAAGCAGTCATACAAGAGTTCACTGAACAGGAGGTCGTAGCACAACAATAAGTCAAAGTAGCTTGAGCCAAGCTCGAGGATTTTGAAGCAGATTTAATCATATCAGAGTGACTTGGGACGAGTCATAGGTGAGTGTTGGGGTCTTGTTGGCCCTTGACCAAGTTTTGAGTATTCTTGGTCATGTTTGACCTAATTTTGGGACTTCGATAGGCTGTCGAAGGCAGAGCGCAATATGAAGCGGATATCGTGGGATCTCATCCCCTTTTAGGACTCTTTCTGGGATTCAAGATTATGTAATGGGTATGGGATGATGACCCATGGGTTTACCCATGATTAGGCCTATTTTGTAATGTATAAATAAGTAGCTAAGCGATGTAGGAAAACGAGGGGGAAGCGACATAATAGGCTAGTGTGCTAAGTGCTAGAGTTGGATCTATGTGATCAAGAGTTGTAAGTGCTTTGTGCATACTGTGTGAGGCTTGCAAGGCTAGTGCAAGTGACTGTAAGAGACTGTGTGAAGGCTTGGTGCTGTACCCTAGCTAGAAGAAGGAGGATCTGGTGGAGTGCACACATATATCTTGTCTTTTGCAGAGTAGAACTTGGATGCTATGTGCCTGTAAGAAGCTTGACCAAATAAAATAAAGAAGAGAAGAGTTGGTGGATGTAGCCCCAGGGTGGGGGTGAACCATGTAGATGTTGTGTTGTTATGCTTTGTGCGATGTATTGGTGTGTTTATGTGTTTGCTTGCTTAGTGCTTTAATATAGATGAATGATAGATAGATTTGTTGATGTTGAGTTCTTAATAATATGGATGGATGTTAAATATGACTTACATACACATGCTTAGTGCTTAAATACCTTAGATCTGAATGAATACTACACTGTTCTTTAATTAGGGTTTTACTTACGTTGTGAATAAAGGGTTAAAGACGAATGAATATTAACTGCTGAGTACTTTGTTAAGTGTTAGAATCACAGATCTATGTCCCAGCTAAGGTTGCATACATCTGAGTCCTGCAACCACCCCTGCCTCTACCTCGGGTGAGACTTCATCTGCTTCGCAGGTGTTGCCGAAAGGGCCGGTAGTTAGGGTTTTGTTGGTGCGTTGTTGTAGTGTTGAACCCTGGGTCTGCCCCTGTGCCAACACTTGTTGTGTGTGTCCACCACCAACACACTTACCAATTTCATATACATATTTTTTTAAAATTGTTTAACTCATGACTTGTTCACGATATTCTCAAAGGCATTCTCACCTTGCCTTCTATCTCAATAAATAGAGAAATCTTGCTCCTTTTTCTTTCAACATTTCATATTATCTCTTTCTATGAGGAGTGACATACCTCCTCAAGATATTATTTGAGTCGAACAACTTAGACTCTTCTCCATAGGTTCAACCATGCATCCATGGCATTCTCCAATCTAGGCAAGTACAAATCTTGACTCACATTTCACTTAGTCAAGAGGTATTACCATGCCTTTTTAGCAAGCATATATCTATCTATCTATCTATCTATCTATCTATATATATATATCATGCATTTGCATCCCTTACACATATTTATATCATTCATTCATATTTGTTTGGTCTTAATATCATCCTTCACATAGAGAAACCTTATAATGCATTCAATCCATGCACTCAAGCATATACAAATCTAGATAAATATTTAGCATGCAAGTTCAATGCTTGCACATTTTTCCATGTTATTCACACACATGGACATTTCAAACTTCCATATCCTTCCTCCCAAATATATTAAAGCCATGACAAGTCTCATAGGAATATTCATAATTATGTTTCCTTCTCTTCATGGCAACAACTAGCAAGAAACCGCTCTTTCTCTTTTGTTACAAAAACAAACCACAATTCCCAAAATGTAAGCAGGTAATTACAATATTACCCAGAGAAAAAAAATTAACAATTCCATCATTCTTTCATGTTTCAACAATTCTTGGTCATTATGCCTCTACCAAGGAAACCCTTTCTGGATTCCATTTCATTGTTATATGAGCATACTCAACCATTCCTACATTGTTGTCAACCACCTCTGGATGTAAATATGACCCATTAGTCATCTAGTAATGCTCCAACACTATCTTTGTTAGTCTCTATATCATTCTTTATTTTATCATTACAACCCTATCCTCATAAGGCACTAGGCATTAACATTACAAACATTTCATTCATGTTATTATTTTCCCTACTATTATCAGGTCATCCTCTTCAAAAAGGTCCATTAGTAGACCATGCCTTATAACCCACCATAGGTTATACTAAGTCTATTTTCATGTTACATACATGTAACCATTATCATATGCATTACAACATGTCCTCATCTTGCATTTCCATGCATAAACAAGTACTCATGTTAATAGGCATGTACACATTTTTGTATAGTCACGAGCTCATAAAATGGCTCATATGTTCATGTCATTTCGCCTCTTTTATGAGGACTATCATTAGTTCAAATAACTCATTTATCTTTGCTTAACTAGGCTATTTCAGCAACAATTTTCATTTATTATAGGTAAAATAAATTTACCTTACACATTTTCGATCAGTCCTCTGATCATGAGGAGTTATACATATATACATGGTTTAATATTTTATTAAAGCAATAATTATTACTACTAAGGATTCTATCAATCCATACAAAATTCCTTTAAGCACAAGGGATTTTCCATAAGGGTCTTAACCCTTATATAATCAACCATCTTAATTGCAAGAGACTCTGCCTTCCCTAATAGATATACACTATTACACTTAACAAAATTTTTGAGGACACGCATTTTTAAAGGAGCGTACTATGCTATGACCCAAGGGGGGCATACATATGGCTAAATGTATATGATATGACCCCAAGGGGGGGCATATATGGGCCTAAATGTACATGTAATGTGTAAATACATATGTAATAGGGTTAGTCTGGTGATAAAGGGGCCTCATGTGCACGTGTGAATAACTATATATAAGAGATCATATATTCATTATTTGGAGGGAATTGTTAAGTATGAATAATATTTTGTTATTTGGAGGAGGTTCCCCTATTCTTTAAGGAGTTATTGTGTAACTTATCTATATTGAGTTTTTCTCCACGTTGACATTCTGTACATGGTGTGTACTTCTATTATTTGATGATATTTCGAGCATTTTGGTTCATTACATCATCTAAGGATAATGAACCCCTCTATAGGTTTCCCATTCTTTCCCTTGGTAGTATTATGTCCAATACTTTAAGGATATACCGTCACAGTCATTCGTTGGAATTTACAATTTAAAAATGCTATAGTTACAATATTTGCATGCCATTTCATGGAAATAATTAAACATGATTAATTACATGTTGGGGGAAACAAGGGTATTACATTCCATCACTTCTTCCCCACCATCTCCCAACCTCTTAGGTTTTTGGGCTTATTGAACCAAGAAGGGCATGTACCTCATTTCATGGGAAGAAGGGGCCATTAGGTTGGGAGGTGCTTTAGCAAAACACATCATGCAATAAAATCTTGCCCTGGGATCTTGAGAGAAATGAAATGCCTCTCATAAGAATCTAAAGGGATCCATAATAATAACTAATTAAATAATGATCACCTTCTAGCGTAAAGAGCTTGTGGGCTATGCGTTTCCTTTTTAGTGCCCCTTACTGACTTCAACCTGGAAGGTCTTCATAAAAAACATGTAAACCAAGGTAGAAAATTTGTGGACTATGCATTTCCATTTTAGTGCCCCTTATTGTCCTCAACTTGGTGACACATGCAAAGTAAATGGCTAAAATAATAAAGGGCTTGGAAAAAATATGCTTCAGAAACAAAAAGAGGAAATGGATGTGGCTAGCCATCAACCAAGACACCCATAAATGAGACAATACGAGCCCTTGTATGTCATGAAACCCCTTTCCTAGAAGTATATACCCATCCACTTCACATTCACTACATGACCTAGAGAGGGTTCTCCTTGGAAACATCCCATACTTGAGGATTGGTTCACTGAATAGGGCACTATGACACCTCTTCCATATCTAAATTTGGAAAATTGCATAAAGTCTTTGAGCATTGGTTTATTTTGATAGGGGGGATTTGATGCACATGTTTTGGTGGTTCTTTTATTAAATATGGATTACTTGGGATGATATTGTGACTTGTGGACCCTTGGATGGTGTACTTTCTTGTCTTTACAGGTCCTTGATATGTCAAAGCTTGATCGTGAAGGCACAAGGTCACTTGGACCATCACTTGAGGCAGGAAGCCCACATGTTGGATGATGCACCCCTTATCTTTTGCACATGCTAGAAGATGAATGTTTTTTTTGGAGGCATGAGAGGACATCCCAGAGGAGGAAATCTATCCCCCCTTTTCCCAACGTTTGATTTTGGAGGCTCAAAATGTCACTTTCTAGGGCACAACGTCTCACTTGGGGGCTAGGGTTTGATGGTGATGGGTGATTTGATAATGATTTGGAATGTTTTAATGGAGAAAGACCCTCACACCTTGAAGATATGGCCTTTGGAGGTTCAACCTCTCCTTCAACAAGCACAATGACTTTCCATTTATGCCAAAACATCACCTCTAGGGGGGACACCATCATCATTTAGGGCTTGCTTATTTTGTAAAATTAAATTATATTTTGTAAGGGGTAAAATTAGGAGGTCGGCCTCCCTAATTTGTGTTTTACCATAACTTAAGTGGACAAATCATTTTTACAAGGTAAAGTATAAATAAGACCTTGTCACTTTCATTTTGACATAACTCACTTGAGAATTACATGTTGGGTGAAATTTTCTCTCTACTTGGGAATTTTTTTCTATCTCTCTCTAATGTCTCTTGGATGCTAGTACTTTGTCTATTGGTGAATATAACTAAGGCGATATGTATTGGAAGGCTTATTCTTGGTATTTTGGTGGAATATACTTGATAAAGAAGGGTTTATTCATGTTAATTATGGAATTAGTAAGGAATTTATGCATTTATTGTTTGGTTTCTTATTTTTTTAAGAATTGATTTGACTATACCCTTGGAGGATTATAATGGCATAAAACCTCCATCAAGTATACCTTGTTATCTTTGAATAAGCCATATTTTTGTAAAGGTTTCTAGGAGTAAAAGGGCTTACATCCTCCTAGATTTACCTTGCTAGTTTTGTTTGCTCTAGGGAGTAAAAGGGATTACACCCCTAGATAAGTCACAAAACAAGATCTTACACAAGAGACTCCATAACCCAATTGATTTGGAACTAGTCTAATTGCATTGGAGATATAAAATTGTTGCATTGGTATACATGAATTTTTGAGATATTGTAATTGTTTGAGTCATAATCAATTCTTCATGCTTTAGACTCCTTTGTGCCCTAGGGGCGTCTTCTTTAGCCAATAAATTATCTTTGTTGTTACAAATTAATGCTACATCCATTAGGGGATCTTCAAAATCATTTTTTCATCATCAATTGCTTTCTAATATACTGCTGAAATTTACTTGTGAACCTAGATTATTGTTCTACTAGTTATTGGCTATCATTTGGACAATTTACTTGTTGATTTCTGTGGCTAGATATTTCTGTTGTAGCAATTGTTTTCTACAGCCACTTGGATTTGATAATAATTTTATGATAACACTTAATAAACAACCCTTAATTTCACGAAAGTCTTTCTCTAACCATTGGATGTTTGACTAGTCATTGCTATATTTATTTCTGATATCTTGTACTAGATTTTGGATGGTTAAATTTGCAGCTATCGATTCATTTGTTGCTGATATATATATATATATTTACATACTGCTGAAATTTGGGACAACAAGGATTCTTTCTTGATTCCCTTTGGTTTAAGTCTTGTATATCTATCATTTGTGTTGTTCTAGGTAGAGATACCACTATTTTTTAGGTACACAACACTTGAAAACCATCTTCCATCTACAAGACTCACTCTCAAGCATTACTCATTTTCCAATTTTGACCTATAGGGGTGTTCAACGATCAATCTATCACTTTATATCTCAGTCCCCCTAGCGTCACCGACATTTTCCCCTTGTGGTGATTTCATCATCACTAAAGCGAGGGGAGTGTCTATCTAAGGTGACAATGGGTAGGTACTCTTGTAGTTTTCTCACTTCCATGGATTGGCTTGGGATTTTCCCAAGCTACATATTGTGCGATAACATTTTGATTTCGTTTCCGGGTAGGATTTTGAATCCTTTGTCGAGCCATAAAGATACTTTGGCAAGCTTTGATTCCAAATCCTTTACCCATATCTTGCATGGTGACTCCATTTGAGGGAAGTTTTGTTTCCATTCTTGATGAGCCTTTATTAGAGTTCATTTTAAGACTCCAACATCCCAAAACTTACCAACCCTTCCCCTAGGAATATTTAGGCCTTCTAAGGTTTACTGAAGAAGGATTCCTCATAACTCTCCCATTTCCAAAACCTTATTCCAAGGTTTCCTTCCACTCAACACAATGGCCCACACTTGGACTAAAAGCCTATTCAAACCATTAAACATGGACACCATACCAGGGTACCCCTATGCCATGCCCACAAAAACTCATAAGTGGTTTCCAAAGTTCACAGGAAACAATGTGGTCACACCAAAATACCACTTGTATACACTTTGTGTGGAGTTATTGAATGCTAGGAATAGAAAATGAATATGTTGGAATGAGGATTACCTGATAATGCCCAGGTGGTTCAAAGGATTACTTGATAATAATTTGGCATCCTATGACGATTTCGCTAAATTACTGGTCGACCAAGAAAGACCAAGAATGTTGGTAGCACAGTTCAATCAAATCAATAAGAAGGAAGATGAAACATTGAAAGAGTTCAATATTATATTTGAAAAAATGTATGATCAGATATTGGTTGACCTACATCCACCAACACGAACAGTTCGTGTCCTCTACATGAATTCTTTTGAAGGACAATTTGTTTTCCTCCTCAAGGATAAAGAACTAGATACTTTGGAAAAGGCTAAAAATTATAGTACTCATATCGAGGGAAATCTTATCAGCTTAAGAATTGAGCCCTTTCAATTTCCTCATGCCAATATAGAAGAAAAGACAAATATTATGAAAAGCACTGCACCAGAACCAATCAATCTTCTAGTTAAAAAGTTTGATCAAATGAATACTCAATTTGTCCAAAGTCAGAATCAAATCATGAACATATTGACAACTTTGGAGAGAAACCATCCTACTCCAAGACCTCAGGTTCTCAGACCACCAAACCCAGGTTGGAAACCAAGGCCTCAATAAGAGGCAAAGGATCCCGATATTCTAAATCTGGTTGGACTAGTGAATAAAAAAKGAATTCAATGGTGCTTGCCTTGTAATGAAGCACATTCAAAATATGATTTCCCAAGACGAACAAAGGAAGAAGGTTCAGGATATTCAAATCATATGAACTTCATTGACACAATATTATCTTGTCAATATGATGAGTATGTATAGATTACACCATCAAAACTTGAAGAGGTCAGGAAAAGAGTTTCCGAAAAGAGGTGGCTCATAACATTAAATCAACTAGATGAGAATACCGAAAATGAGTTGAGGAAGAAATAATTTTTGACATATGAAAGAAGAAATAGAGTTCCAGTTCCTCCATCTCCAGCTCCAGTCTGTAAAATAAGTGCCTTCGCCTCATCCACTGTCGATGTACAACCTTCTTCTGAAGTCTGTACCAACCAATGAAGAGATATAGTTGAATATAGACGTATTGACCATTGTGATAAATATGAATATGTTAGTGCCTATAGTTGAGATGTGAAAGATCTCATTTGTGAGAAGAGAAGTTATGAAGGCATTGAATGTACTTGATGAGGGAGAAGACCCTCATGTAATTCTAAACACCATGTATCATGGGCAACAAAGGGATGGAAAACCTCCTTTCTATATTTCTTTAGGGGTGAATGGTCTTTAATTGAATAACTGTATGTTGGATTCTTGGGCTTCAAAGAACATGATGTCTTTAAAGGTCATGAAACAACTTGGTTTGAAGATAACTCTCCCATATCGAAATGTGTGTGGAATTTATTCAAAGAAGGTGAAGGTATATGGTATCATAGAGGATGCAAAGGTATATTTACATGAATTCCCTCATATTAGCCTCATTATGAACATAGTGGTGATTGATGTTCTGGATGCTTGGGGCATGATTTTATCAATAATTTGGGTTGCCCCTTTGGGAGGTTTTGTCAGCATCGATCTCACTCATGCACACATTCCCATGGTAGATGGCACCTTTGAGATATTGTATAGCCGACAAGCAATCAAGAAACACATGATGGACTTGGACCACCCTTATTAGCACAATGATCGTGAGTTTGATGTGCATCCATAGATCATCAAGTATTACCCACATGATTTACCTTGTCTACAAGAAAATTGCATAAACACACTACTTCCGAGGATAGATGAATACAAAGAAAATCTTGCAAAATTTCAAGGAAAATAACCATGATCCATTAAGATACTTAAGAAAGAAGAATACAAGAGAGATAAGGAACACGAACAAGTTATCAAAGATATGGTCAAATAAGAACCACCTTCACATCCATACATTGAAAATATGCCTTACATTAAATTCAGTGAAGGGATCCTCGTTCTTATGTGGGACAAGAAGAAATTTGAGCCCAAGTATGATAAGAGAAATGGTGTCTTATGGCCTGGCCCTTACGTCGTCAAGAAGAGGTCTGAGAAAGGAAAATACTACTTGTCTACCATGGATGGGAGAAATATGCCATTACCAGTTGATGGGTACCTTCTCTGACCCTATATTCAAAGAACTCGACTTCTTCAAGGCCCATGCCCCAGGTAAGTAGGTAGGTCATTTTATTTCACTTGCACTTGCATTTTCTTGCTCATGATAGTTTAGTTGCATTCACCTATATTTGCATGTCATATTTTATTTTTCATTTTTCTCTACTTTCATTATTGCATAGTTGTTTTACATCACTTGATTTTATCATATTACATGTTAGTTTATAATGTTTTTGAAAAATATGCAAAATTTTATCTTAAGATTAGTTGAAAATTTGAATTTTTGATCATATGGACAAAGGGTGAGTGAGACACCTTGGATTTCAAGGTTTTTTGTTTCTGTGTGTGTAGGAACAAGTCTTACTAGGATATGTTGAGGTTCTCATGAACTCTACGATAAACACATGTCCCCAAGTAGGAACCAAATGTTATCCCCCATTTCTAGGGATAAATAGGGAGATGATGTATCAAGGTCCTTAGGTTGCAGACATGGAGTACTGAGAGGAAACCAATCACGCAGAGCCCTTCATTCACCACACATAACCATTTGACAATGAAAACATCATCACCACACTTGGTCTATATCACAAAGGACAATAGGTATTTCTCCATGAGGTAACAAGTCCAGTATTGTGGTAAGCGTCATTCTAATAATTCAATAATTTGAACATGTTGCAAAGATTCCTTTCTTGATTTTGAAAATGTTTGCTTGGAAGTTATTCCCTTTTCCTTATTTCACCATGGTGAGTGTCATGGTTTCCTAGTAAGTGGCCACCCTTAGAGAAAGGGTTGCTACCTGAGGGGGCTCCTTAAAGGGTCATCGTACCATTTCCACTTATACCTTCCACTTTCCATCACTTCTTCTCTTTTTTCTCCCAACCTTTTATGTTTTTGTTCTTATTGACCCAAGAAGGGCATGTACCTCACTTCATGGGAAGAAGGGGCCACTAGGATGGGAGGTGATTTAGAAAAACACATCACGAAATAGAAGTTTTCCTTGGGATCCAGAGAGAAATGAAACGCCTCTCATAACCCATAATAATAACTAATTAAATAATGATCACCTTCCAGGGTAGAGCGTTTGTGGGCTATGCATTTCCTTTTTAGTGCCCCTTATTGACTTCAACCTGGAAGGTCTTCATAAAAAACATGTTAACAAAGGTAGAGAATTTGTGGGCTATGCATTTCCTTTTTAGTTCCCCTTATTGTATTCAATTTGGTGACAAATGCAAAGTAAATGGCTAAAATAATAAAGGGCTTGGAAAACATATGCTTTAGAAACAAAAAGAGGAAAAGGATGTGGTTATATCTCAGCAAAGGCACCCATAAATGAGACAATAAGAGCCCTTGTATGTCATCAAATACCTTACCTAGAAGTCTATCCCCATACAATTCACATTCACTAGATGAAATAGAGAGGTTTATCCTTGGAAACATCCCATAATTGAGGATTATTTCACCCAATAGTGCACTATGACACCCCTCTCATATCTAAATTTGGCAAATTCCATAAAGTCTTTGAGCATTGGTTTATTTTGATAGGGGGATTTGATGCAAATGTTCGAGTGGTTATTTTATTAGATATGGCTTACTTGGCATGATATTGTGACTTTTGGACCCTTGGAGGGCATACTTTCTTGTATTTCAATGTCCTTGATAGGTTGAAGCTTGATCATGAAGGCACAAGGTCGCTTGGACCTTCAATTGGGGCAATAATCTCACAGGTTAGATGATGCACCCCATCTCTTTTGCACATGCTGGAAGATGAATTTTTCCTTTGTCTGCATGAGAGCACATACCAAAGGAGGAAATCTAGCTCCCCTTTTCCCAATATTTGACCTTAGAGGCTCAAAATGTCACTTTCTAGGGCATGTCGTCTCACTTGGGGGCTAGGGTTTGATGGTGATGGGTGATTTGATGATGACTTGGCATGTTTTGATGGAGGAACACCCTTTCACCTTGAATATATGGAATTTTTAGGCACAACATCTCCTTAAACAAGCTCAATGACTTGCCATTTATACCAAAATGTCACCCCCAGGGGGGATGATGTCATCATTTAGGGCTTGCTTATTTTATAAAATTAAATTATATTTTGTAAAGGGGAAAATTAGGAGGTTGGCCTCCCTAATTTTTGTTTTACCCTAACTTAAGTGGAAAAATCATTTTTACAAGGTCAAGTATAAATAACACCTTCTCACTTTCATTTTGACATAACTCACTTGATAATTACATACTTGTTGGTTGAAATTTTCTCCCTACTTGGGGAATTTTTCTCTATCTCTCTATTGAATGTCTCTTGGATGCTAGTACTTTGTCTATTGGTCAATATAACTAAGGAAATATCTTTTGAAATTATTATTCTTGGTATTTTGGTGGAATATACTTGATAAAGAAGGGTTTCTTCATGTTATTTATGGAATTGGTAAGGAATTTTTGCATTTATTGTTTGATTTCTTCTTGTTTCATGCATTTATTTTTCTAGACCCTTGGAGGAGTACAAGGGAATAAACCCTCCATAAAGTCTACCTTTTTATCTTTGAATAAGATATATTTTTACAAAGGTTGCTAGGAGGAGTAAAAGGGCTTACACCCTCCTAGATTCACCTTGCTAGTTTTTTTTTTTCTCTATGGTGTAAAAGGGATTACACCCCTATAGAAGTTAAAAAACTATCTCTTACTCAAGTGACTCCATAACCCAATTTATTTGGAATTGTTGTAAGTTTCATTGGAGATTTAAAATCCTTGCAGTGGTATACGTGAATTTTTGAGATATTGCAATTGTTCGAGTTGGAATCAATTCTTCATGCTTTAGGATTCTTTATTCCCCAGGGGCATCTTATTTAGCCAAGTAATTCTCTTTGCTATTAAAAATTGATGTTGCATCCATTATGGCTACTGCAAAATCACTTTTTCATCATCTATTGCTCTCTAATCTACTGTTGAAATTTACTTGTGAACCTAGATTATTGTTCTACTAGTTATTGACAATCATTTGGATGGTTTACTTCTTGATTTTTGTGGCTAGATCTTGATACTGTAGAATGTGTTTTCTACAGCCACTTGGTTGTCATAATAATTTGCTGATAACACTTAACAAACATCCCTTAAAGCCACCAAAGTCTTGCTCTAACCATTGGAAGTTTGACTAGTCATTGCTAGATTTATTTTTGATATCTTTTACTAGATTTTGGATGGTTAAATTTGCAACTATTGATTCATTTGTTTCTGATATATGTATTTCCATACTACTTCAATTTGGGACACCAAGTCTTCTTGATTGATTCCCTTTGGTTTAAGGCTTGTATATATATCATTTGTCTTGTTCTAGGCAAGGGTAACACTTATTTGCAAGTACACAACACTTGGAAACCATGTTCCATCTACAAGAATCGCTCTCAGGCATTAATCCTTTTCCAATATGGACCTATAGGGTTGTTCATCGATCATTCTCTGACTTTCCATATCAATCCTCCTAGGGTCACTGAGATTCCCTCCTTGTGGTGATTTCATCATCACTAAAGCGAGGGAGTGTCTATCCGAGGTGATAGTGGGTAGGTACTTCTGCACTTGTCACGCTTCCATGGATTGGGTTGGGATTTTCTCAGGGTACAGATTGTGCGATAACAAGCCATACTTAAACTTGGTGGGAAAGTCACACATAGATTCTCAAGCTAGAAATTGATCCCCTAGTGACTAAGTGGGAGGTGTTTAAAATCCTCATTAACTCACAGTCCTACCCTATTGGATATAAAGAGGACTAGTGGATCTCTTGGAATTACTTTCAGTAGATCTAAGGGTAGAGTATGCAAGAGTACACCACTGTGTTTAGAAAATGGAAATTATGTTGGGATTGGGAAGAGTCATAGAAAAATGGCCATTATGTTGGGATTGGGTATGTATTTCTATGTAGTTATGCATGAAATTGAAATAGTGGCATACACCACCTCACTCATATATATATATATATA
>JZKD02S1615292.1:151969-164215 GCA_000966675.3 Picea glauca | reverse complement strand
AAGTGGGCCAAGTGACCTAGAAGATGTTTTTAAGGAAGCTACTTGGAGAGTATAAATAAGAGGCAAGGCTCTCTCATTTGAATCAAAATTGAGCATATTGAATATATATATGTGTGTTTCTGAGGTAAACAAGGATATCTAAACCATAATTCTGAGTGAAGGTGAAGAAAATGCAAGGAAGGATAAATTATTTTGATGGTGCTTTCTTAGGTATGTTATTTACAGGTCATCTCACCATTTTCGCTATAAATTTTTTTATATAATGATTTAGATCCTGAAATTGATATGAAAGTGAGAAAACATATCCAAGTATCTGTGGTAAAAAATGTAGCTTGTGGGTCATTGTATTTTGGGAGTTACACTATGTGGAAAATAGGGTTTGTGGCAAGTCCTGAAACTAGTCAAAATGTGTTTGTTAGGGTATAGTCTTTAGTATTATTTGTAATAGTTTCAGATAATTTCATCAAATATTTTGTGCGGGGCACGCTCTACAAGGTCTCTCTCTAGAATAAGTCAGAATTTAGCTCCAAACGTAAAAACGTCGTAACTTCTTCATAACAGTTCCAAATTCAGTGAGACCAAATGTGTTGGTTAGGGTATAGTCTGTAGTATTCTTTATAACATTTTCATATCATTTCATCAAATATTTTGTGAGGGGAACGCTCTACAAGGTCACTCTCTAGAATAAGCCATAATTCAACAAGGTATGTCATTTTTGCTATAAATCCTTTTATGAAAGGTTCCAAGTAGTGACACTTGGAGGAATTGCATAAAACACACTAAAGAACATTGTTTATCAGTTTCATATATTTATACATTACAGGTTCAAAGTTATGATTACTTCAAGGTAGTCTTGTTGACTAATCCAAAACTAGGCATGTGAGACTAAAATAAAGTTTGATGAAAATGCTAGTCTCTTGTTTTTAAAGTTAAGGAAGGTTTGAAGGAATGTGATCATATACACCAGGTCTATTACACAGATACAAATCATATTTGGATGATGAAATTGATGAGGGAGTTTGGTTGAGGTACATGTTAAGTACATGGTTGAGACAAGTGGTTGATGAGTTGACACATACATGAAGTCTATAGTTGATGATGTTCGTACATATTGATGAGTCATAGTTGATGAGTAGTTGACACATGATTGGTACATACTTTGTACATGGTTGGATGCATTTTTTTTATGGTACAGGTTGATTATAGGTTGGTGCATGCTTGATGCACTTGTTTATTGTACAGGTTGATTACAGGTTGAGGTACAGGTTGATGCATGGTTGATGCATGGTTCAGATTTATTGGTACAGGTTTACAGCGATATATCTCATAGTGATAGTGTCACAGTGGTTCCATCATTCTACTTCTACTTCAGGGTGGTAGGACGGGGCAAGGAAAGGTGGTTATAGCCACCTCCCGGTTGTAGCTGGAGAACATTAGGGGTTATAGCCTCCTTTTGGTGGTAGCCAGAGAATTGGGAGTTGGAGCTTCCCTCAGGTTGTATCTTGAGAAACTAGGGGGTTGGAGCCTCCTTCCAGTTGCAGTTGGAAAACAAAGGAAGCTGGTACTTCCAATGAATGTAATTCTTCAAGACATATAAGAAAAAGCATTTTGTGGTTTTCTCCCGATTTGGGTTTCCACGTAAAACACTGGTGTACTGTGTATGTGTGTAGTTGTTTATTTTTTACTGCTCATTATTGGATAATAATTCTACATTGATATAACATTTGAAGAAAAATGATTATAACTACACTATTACTGATTCACCCCCCTTCTCAGTAATCCAACAATTGGTATCAGAGTAGGTTCCTTCAGAAATCAGTTTAACCACTGAAAGGTAGATCATGGAGAGTACCAACTCGTATAAAAATGGAATACCACAGTTTGATGGAAAAAATTATGCTTTTTGGAGCATAAGGATGAAGACATATATACAGGCACAGGGATTTCAAGTTTGACAATTAATTGTAGATGGATACGCAGCACCAACAGCTCCACCAACAAATGACAAAGCAGTGAAACTCGGTGAGAATAATTCCAAAGCCATAAATGCACTTTTGAATGGTCATAGTGATACGGTATTCACCAATGTTGCACATTGTAAATTTGATAAAGAGATTTGGGACAAGCTTCAAAATATTTATGAAGGAGATTCAAAAGTCAAAGCAACAAAGCTTCAAACTTACAAAGGTCAGTTCGAACAACTAAAAATGAAGGAAGATGAAGATATCACAACTTACTTCTTATGAGTCGATGAAACAGTGAATGCAATCATAGGATTGGGAGAAGAAATTGAAGAATCTGTAATTGTTCAAAAGTTACTAAGATATCTTCCTATGAGATTCAACCCTACAATATCAACACTAGAAGAAAGATTGGATCTAAACTCAATAAGAATGGATGACCTGCATGGAATCTTCACAGCATATTAGATGAGAACTGAACAGGAAAATCCATATGTAAAAGAAGCAGCCTTCAAAGCATACAAAAGATCAAAGAAAAAGAAAAAGGAACAAAAAGAATATAGCAACAGCAACGACGTCTCGGAAGATGATGAAGAAGTGGCCAACTTTGTCAAAAGACTGAACAAGGGAACCAACGATAAGTACAGAGGTAAGCTTCCTTTAATTTTTTTTAATTGTGATGGTATTGGTCAATTTGCTAACAAATGTCCTCATACAAAAAAGATAAATGATGAAGGTTACTCAAAAGGAAGACAAGCATATAAAGGTAAAAAAACTACAAAGAAAGTTTTCAAGAAAAACATTTGCACCAAAGAAGACATCTCATCATCAGATGAAGATGATGTCAGTGACAGTGAAAAAGGGAGAGTTCTATTCATGGCAGTAGAAGACTCTGATAAAGAAGACTCTGAAAAAGAATATGAAGAAGCATAAGAAGAAGAAATTGAAGACGCAGAAGTTGACTTTCGAGAAGAGTTAATGAGTGTCATAGAAGTTATCAGAAGAGAAAAGAAGAAAAACAAGAAATTACAAGCAAAACTAGATAAGAAAAAAGACACTCAAGAATTAGAACAAATGATCACAAAATTGAAGGTTCAAATAGAAGAAGATAAAATAATTGAAGAAGCACTCAAAGAACAACTAGAAGGAAAGGACAGGATCATTGGAAACCTAGAAGTAGAGATTGTCACACTAAGAAAGGATATTCAAAAGAAAAATATGCAGAATAGATCAAAAGTTTTGGATGACATTATCAGCAGTGAAAAGTCTATAGTATGCTTTGTAACAGTTTCAGATCATTTCATCAAATATTTTTTGCGGGGCACGCTCTACAAGGTCGCTCTCTAGAATAAGCCAGAATTCAACAAGGTATGCAATTTTTTCTATAACTCCTTTTCTGAGAGGTTCCAAGTAGTGACACTTAGAGGAATTGCATAAAACACACTGAAGAACATTGTGTATCAGTTTTAGATCTTTGTACATTACATGTTCAAAGTTATGATTACTTCAAGTTAGGGTTGTTTACTAATCCAAAACTAGGCATGTGAGACTAAAAAAAAGTTTGATGAAACTGCTAGTCTCTTGTTTTTAAACTTAAGGAAGGTTTGCAGGAATGTGATCATATACACCAGGTCTATTATAGAGCTACAAATCAGATTTGGATGATGAAATTGATGAGGGATTTTGGTTGAGGTACATGTTGAGTACATGGTTGAGACAAGTAGTTGATGAGTTGGAACATACATGAGGTGTATAGTTGATGATGTTGGTACATATTGATGAGTCATAGTTGATGAGTAGTTGACACATAATTAGTACATACTTTGTACATGGTTGGATGCACTTGTTTATGGTACAGGTTGATTATAGGTTGGTGCATGGTTGATGCACTTGTTTATGGTACAGGTTAATTACAGGTTGAGGTATAGGTTGATGCATGGTTGATGCATGGTTCAAATTTATTGGTACAGGTTTACAGTGGTATATCTCACAGTCATGGTGTGACAGTGGTTCCATCATTCTACTTCTACTCCAGGGTGGCAGGACGAGACAAGAACAGGTGGTTGTAGTTGGAGAGCATTGGGGGTTGCAGCCTCCTTTTGGTGGTAGCCAGAGAATTGGGAGTTGAAGCTTCCCTCAGGTTGTAGCCTGAGAAACTAGGAGGTTGGAGCCTCCTTCTAGTTGCAGCTGGAAAACAAAGGAAGTTGGTGCTTCCAATGAATGTAATTCTTCAAGACATATAAGAAAAAACATTACGTGGTTTTCTCCCGGTTTGGGTTTCCACGTAAAACAATGGTGTACTGTGTATGTGTGTGATTGTTTATTTCTTACTGCTCATAATTGGATAATAATTCTACATTGATATAACATTTGAAGAAAAAGGATTATAATTACGCTATTACTGATTCACCCCCCCCCCTCTCAATAATCCAATAGTAACACTTGTATTCTTTCCTTGTACTTGAGTAACAAACAAGTATTCATTTGTCCACACGAGAGTCAAACTTTCCCATTCTACCATATTCTCTTTTGATGTAGCATTTGCTTCCAAAAACTCTAAAGTGATTCACATTTGCTGGTCTTCCTTTCAATAGCTCGTAGGGAATTTTATCAGTGTTGTTTGTGAGCATTACTCTGTTTTGAATGTGTATTGTTGTATGCACTACATGTGTCCAAAAAATATCTGTTAACTTTGAATCAATTATCATTGTTCAAGCCATTTCCTGTATTGTCCTGTTCTTTCTTTCAACAACTCCATTCTGTTGAGGTGTCCTAGCAATGGAGAATTGCCTTTTTATTCCATCATTGTTGCAGTAGTCCATAAATTTATTTGAGGTGAATTCTCCTCCATTATCCGATCTTAAGCATTTGATTCTTAAATCCATCTCATTTTCAACCATTTCCTTGTAGATCTTGAAATTTTCAAAATCTTCTGACTTGTTTTGAGAAAGAAAATTACAGTCATTCTTGTATAATCATTAACTAATAACATAAAGTATCTCTCACCTTTTAATCCTTTTGTTGTAGTTGGTCCAACTAGATCAGTATGCACAATTTCCAGTGGTTTTGTTGTTGAATATTCCTTTGATTTGAACATGGTCTTTGTTTTCTTTCCTTGTTGGCAATGCCTTCATAAAGTGTTGGTTGGTTTCATGATCTGGGGAATTTCTCTGACTGCTTCTCTTTTGTTGAATTTGACAAGGTTATCAAAATTCATGTGACCCATTCTTCTGTGCCATATCAAACTTTCATCTTCCTTTCCTAGACAACAATTTTCATTTCCAATTTCTCTTAACACATATATGTTGCTTGAAGTTCTTGCAGCTGTAGCGACCAATTTCCCTGAACCTTGTTTTCTTATCTCACACTTTTGTGAATCGAAGGTAACTTTATGACCTTGGTCACACATTTGACGCACACGTAAAATATTATGTTTCATATATTATACTTGTAGAACATTTTATGCCTTTTCATTCTTGTTCCCAATTCAGACTGTGTCTTTTCCAATGATTTTGGTTGAATCATCATTTTTGAGGAGATTGATCCATCTCTTTCCTTTCATAATGTAAGAAACTTGTCTCTATCACCTGTCATGTGTTTTGAACATCCATTGTCAACATACTAACCACGTTTCTTCTGTTTAGCTTGTAGAGATATTGTGCATTCTTCATTTCTATATTGATCTTGTTTTCTTATCCATGTCATTTTCTAAGGTTCTTGTTTTTGACTCTATTGAGGTTCTTTAGGAGGGACTGTCATTCTGCAATTTTTTGCCATGTGTCCAAAATTGTTACATTTGTAACATTCCACTTCAGTGCCCAAAGGTTCAAACCTCTTGTAACTTCTTCTCTGTGTTTCACTGGGTATTCTTGAATAACTCCTTTCTGTATGGATCTCAAAGTAGTTATTGTTCCTGTTGTTAGCTCTGCAATTTACAGCTTTATGTCCAAAATTATTACATACATAACATAAACCAAAAAATATAGTTTGATACCTGATAGTTGAAGATCTTCTGAAAAGAGGTACTCTTATGAATCCTTCTTCTTCTTGAGGCTTTTCTATTTGTTGTTGATTCTAAAATCTTAATCTTCTCGATGGAGGATTGTCCCTGTAATCTTCCTTGTATATCTTTTTATCCCCTTTGATTGTTTCTCCATAGCTTTTTGGATTTGTTTCTTGCTTTGTTGTTTTGGAGCTTGATCCCTTTTCTGTCTGATTGTATCCAAGTCTGGACTTGTCAAGCTAAGATTTTTTACTGCTGATAATGTCATCAAGTTCGTCTATGCTTATTGAGTTTATATCTGATCTTTCTTCTAGTGTTGATATCTTCGGGTTGAATATCATAGGAAGAGATCTTAGTACCTTTTGAACAATTACAGATTCTTTAATTTCTTCTCCCAATCCTATGATTGCATTCACTATTTCATCGACTCGTAAGAATTAGGTTGCAATATCTTCATCTTCCTTCATTTTTATTTGTTTGAACTGACCTCTGTAAGTTTGAAGCTTTGTTGCTTTGACTTTTGAATCTCCTTCATAAATATTTCGAAGCTTGTCCCAAATATCTTTAGCATATTTACAATGTGCAACTTTTGTGAATATAGTATCACTGAGACCATTCTAAATTGCATTTTTGGCTTTGGAATTATTCTCACTGAGATTCACTACTTTGTCATTCGTTGGTGGAACTGTTGGTCTTGTGTATCCATCTACAATTGATTGCCAAAATTGAAATCCATGTGTCTGTATATATGTCTTCATCTTTATCATCCAAAAAGCATACTTTTGTCCATCAAACTATGGTATTCCAGTTTTATCTGAGTTGGTACTCTCCATGATCCACCTTTCAGTGGTTAAACTGATTTCTGAAGGAACCTGCTCTGATACCAATTGTTGGATTACTGAGAGGGGGGGTGAATCAGTAATAGCATGATTATAATCATTTTTATTCAAATGTTATATCAATGTAGAATTACTATCCAATAATGAGCAGTAAGATATAAACAATCACACACATACACTATACACCAGTGTTTTGTGTGGAAACCCAAGTCGAGAGAAAACCACAGAATGTTTTTTCTTATATGTCTTGAACATTTACATTCATTGGAAGCACCAACTTCCTTTGTTTTCCAGCTGCAATTGGAAGGAGGCTTTGTTATAGAAATATTTTCCTCACCATTGCTATCTTGCACAGAGGGCCTTTTTCCATTTCCCTATGCAGACTTATCAACCCCCTTTTTGATAAATCCAAAGACAAAATTATATATTTTTCCACATATATTCTTCCTAACTGCTTTGCAAGATGCGTATACGCTTACTACTCCACTGCAACTCGCGTATATCAGGATTTGTGCCAAAAAATACAAAATGAGGTCAGGTTTCCATGTCACGACAAATGATCTCTGATCTTTGGCCTTCCATATACTAGAAATGTTCTGACTCAGCCCTTCAGTTGCATTCTCGAGGCTATAAGAGCACAATTTTGAGCTATGGAAAAAGAGAGAGAAAGAATTCAACTTTGAGATCAAAGTTACTCTGGAGAAATTACTTCATATTGAGTTTGCATCCCTTTGTCCCTCAAGTATGAACACAGTGTTCAGCCCCCAATCTCTTCCCTTATTGTTAAGAGGATCTCATTATCTCTTTTCTATGAGCTTGCCTTTGGTGGAGGATTGAAGTGGTGGAGACCCATTTGGAAGGAACTTGGTTTCTTGGTTTTGAACCATGCTGACATGGAAGTCTGTAATGTTGATACTTTTTTTGATCAATTATTAATAGAAATACTCCTTTCCCATCCTGTTCATATCTTGAAAATATATGATTATTATCCATGGGCATGTTTGTAATGTTTATTAATGGATTGTGCTATCTGATGTGCTAACTCATTTTATATACTTTCACTATATACTTGCATCACTTGTTTGTTAATAACTTCTTGCAGGTGTAAAGCTTTGGGTCAAAGTGCTCAACTGTGGATTGACATCAAACGATTGGATTGAGGTAAGCTTCTTCCTCGCATTGCACATTAGTTTATATAGCACATGTTCGAATTGAGTTGATTTCTACAGTCATACCTGTCTATTGTGGTTTACCCTTGGCCATAGAGAGTTTTTTCCTTATAAAAGAATTGGCGACTACACTGGGGAGAGATCTTCCTTCTCAGGGTTGAAGTATTTTTCCTTCTTACATTGTTCTTTTGCCTTTGTATTTCTTGTTGTATCATAGTTGGACAGAGTCTGTTCACTTTGGGTCTGAGTTTTCATCCTTTTTAACCTTGCCTAGCCTTTTTTTAAAAGATATATGCCCTCTTTTCTATCACAGCCGTGTGTATACACTTTTTGTCCCACTGCAAGAGGCGTATATACACCCTTTTCTCTTGAAAAGTCACATATACCACTTCCCCCTTTCTTTTTTCTTGTTTTAGTGACTACTGGGTAGGTTTTGACAATCACTGAGCCTTCTTAGGTCTCTGTGGTACCTGTTGAGATTATCTGGGATGAGAGGAAACCTTTTTGGAGTTGAATTTTTGGGCGACATCTTTCTCTTTGCTTTCCGTTTTTTATTTGTCCTTGGTAGTTGGGTTTTCTGCTTAGCTACTTGGTATTCTGCTCGAGTGATTTCTTTTATACACAGTAGAAGTTATATATCAATTCACTTATCAGTCCATGCATTTTATTTTTAAATACATTGAAAATACAAAAAAATAGTCATTTTGCATTGGTTGGTATTTTTGTCTTTGAACCTTTATCATTAACTTAGCACATTTAGCGAAAGATTTCATTTTAGCTATGAGTTGCAGAGTTAAAATTGAAGATTGCATTGTTTTTATTTTGCATATCATTCACTAAAAAGTTAAAGTTAGGCTTTGCATTATATCTATTTTTATTTTCATGCAGAGTCATAACACCATGAGTTTCATTTCCATACCTCTTTGAGTAATCATGGCCAATAAAATTTATGCTTTAAACTAAAATTGATTAGTCACGATTTTATTTTTTAGGGTGCACAAACTAGCCTAGGATTTAGTGCCTTGGAATAGGATTTTGTGAGTAAACTTGTCCAAGGAAATTAAATCAACATATGTGTCTGAGACAGGGAGTTGAGAAATCCATTGTATAATTGGTAATATCAAGAGGCTCCACTCACACCGGAGTTAAGCACAAGGTTGCGCGAAGTTTGTTGAAGGGATAACCCCTAGATAGTCACCTAGTGTCAGAGATATTTCTATAGATTTATTCGTATTTGAGGATCTTCCTAGTATCCATAACTCTGTGAGAGGCGGTACTTTCAAGGTTTTGGGATTTTCTACCCTTCCCATACGGTAATCCGGACTTACGACTACTTGCTTGTGCATCGGTTATACAGTAGTTTATTAGTTGTTTGACTTAGGTTTCTCATAGGTTACTTGCAGGGGTTATTCTACTTGTATCCTGAGTCAGATAGGGGTCAAAAGACACACAACCTTTATAGAAGATTACCTCTCTAGGGGGATCTGACCGACTGGTTGTTAAGCCTACGAGGGCCCTTATAACTGAATTCGTTACCTCCAAACTTTAGCAGGGAGTCTCAGGTCCCTTCTAGATGAGACATACCTTCTTTTTTGAGGGAGGCCACTCAACCACTTTAGCCCATTTGCATGCATATTGGTCGTTAGACTTTTGGAGTGCTCTTTGACTACTATTTGGCCTTAGGATTTTGTATTGAGTCTTCATTATCATGGATAGTGGAGTTCCTTTGGCTCCCTCATTTATTGCTGCCCCCCCCCCCCCATGATGTTCATGGGGGGAAATTCATCCTCTTTTTACTATGGTATGCAAAATTATAACACTCAGTCTATGCCTTGGGTCTCTAATCATTTTTCTCATGGTATGCTTGATATGTCTTCACACTTGCCATCCTCTGCCTCACCTCCTTATGTGATACAAGTTTTAGGTCTAGGAGCACGATGCCTCCTTCTTATCCCTCTTCGTTTGGTGGGAGCCATATCCTTCAAACACCTCTTATGGTAGGAGGTTGGAATCTTCCTTCCTATGAATCCACTATGTGATAAGTAAGTGCCCAACTATGCAATCATTCTACTTATTACACTCTGTCCACCTATCCGTCTTCCACCATGTCGGTTCCTATGAACACTTTTCTCATGGCTGACCTCCATCTGTCCTCTGGTGTTTCATCTGGGGGAAGTTATTTTTGTAGTATGGGAAACCCCCCTCACGAAGTTCCTTCATCTAGGGGAAACATATATCCTCACATGAGTAACCCTTGTCATGTCACTTTCTCTTCACAAGCAGCTTCAATGCCCTTACAACCCTTTATGAATCAGTATGGAGGAGGATACTATCTTGTTGGACCGGGATAGGGTGTAAACCAGGATCCTTCCTGGCCTGCAATTTCTCAGAACCAATCTTTCCTTGGACCTTGGACTCAAATGCCACAATTCACCACCGCCACAAGTCCAGTCACTACGTGTCATACTGGAATTATATCATCAACCTCTGCTAGTTATGTTGGAGATTGGTTGACAACCTCCACGAGTCATGTTGAAGACCTGCAACTAGTCGCTGCAAGTCATGTTGGGGGCACAAGTCCAGTCATTGCATGTCATACTAGCATTATATCACCAACCTCTACTAGTCATGTTGGAGATTGGTTGACAACCTCTACGAGTCATGTTGAAGACCTACAACCAGTCGCTGCAAGTCATGTTGGGGGCACAAGTCCAGTCACTGCGTGTCATACTGGCATTATATCACCAACCTCGACTAGTCATGTTGGAGGTTGGTCGACAACCTATGCGAGTCATGTTGAAGACCTGCAAATAGCCGCTACAAGTCATGATGGGGGAACATGTCTAGTCACTACTAGTCACACTGCACATCCATCACCAACCTCTACTAGTCATGTTGGGGATCCATCACCAACCTTTGCTAGTCATGTTGGAGAGTTGCTACTAACCCCTGCAAGTCATTCTGGGAGCATGTCACCAGCCACTGCAAGTCATGCTGGGGGCATTCATATGATTGAGAAGCCTAGACGTCTCATACCTAAGCCTATATTCCTTTGCAGGACTTGTGAAAGAAGTCACCTTACTCATTTGTGTCCTATTACTGCTAGGATACCAGAAGCGTGGGTCTCACCTAAGGGCCCTTCAGGTTCTGAGGCATCTATGGTTTCACAACACTCAATTCCTTATTTGGTTGATACAACAATCATGCCAATGCAATCTTCAGTTGACACCTCTTTTCCTTTAGGGGTTGATGCATCCTTTGACCTTGTTTTCTCACATCCCATTCAACTTGTGGTCATGTCAATGCAATATTCGACCGACACCTCTCCTATGTTCAGGGGTGATGCATCTCTTGACCATGTTATCTCGCATCATATTCAACCAATGGTTCAGGAAGTGGTCATATCGATGAAATATTCAATCGACGCCACTCTTCTCTTGGAGAGTGATAAGTCTAAGGCAACGGTCATGTCAATGCAATTTTTGGTTGATCCCGATTTTCTGGTTCTGGTTCTACACCTTCTATGTCATGTCCTTAGCATTTCTCTTACTTCACCTTTTGAACAAGAGAGAGTTTTACTCTTCCTGAGTTCTCTCCCTCCAAGTCTTGACGAGGTTCCCTTTGATTGGGATGGTCTTGTGGGGTATCCAATGCCTTCGACTATGTCTTTTCTAAGAAGAGACATTATCCGATATAACACGGAGACAATAGCCTCCATTAAAACTTTTCCCTCCTAGACTTGGAGAGCTTTGGGTCTTCCCGAGCTTGTGTCAGTTCTTAGTAAGATACCGACATTCCACAGAAGGTTTGCATGGGAGCCTTGGCCTCCCCCATGACTTTCCGCCTAGAATCTCCCAATAAGTCCAAGTTAAGCCCTTTTCCAACTCATTCAAAAAGTGAAAAGATTGTCGAGCGATTTGTTCCTTTCACGCTCGTTAATTTGGATTTGAAAGGTAATGAGTCTTAATGAATCTCTTTTCTGACTCGCCATCAAAAATTGAAAATATCGCCAAGTGATTTGTCCCTTTCACACTCGTTAAAATTGGATTTGAAAGATCATGAGTCTTAGTTAAAGCTCTTTTCTGACTCGCTATAAAAATGGAAAAGATCGTCGAGTGAACTTGTCTTTTTCACACTCATAAATTAGATTTGAAAAGATGTCTATTTGGCACAAGTTTACCCCTTTTTTACACCAAGTAGACTAAAAGATATAAAAAAGGACATTTTTTGGCGTTAAATTGTGATTGCATCTCATGCCCTTGCTTGCAGTATTG
>JZKD02S1615292.1:96853-119143 GCA_000966675.3 Picea glauca | reverse complement strand
GAAAAAACAATAATGAGTCATATTTACATCAAACACTATTGGGTCCATTACCTAAACCTTTGTGCTACGGGGATTTCTTCAAGGGTTGACATCAATGACAACCAACCTTAATCAATAGTTTGTTCCTAATCTACAAGATCAATGCATGTTAACATATCTCATCATTCTAACCTACAAAAGAGAATCAAAACAATTAAACTACAACGAACTAATTAACACAATAAAAATGCATGTACAGAAAATAAAGAGAACAATTAAACTATGAAATGCATAAACAAACACGAAGACAGTTACCAGACTGATAGTGCACCCCCGGCAAGTCGTGGTCACTCTCTAAAATCACACCATGAACTCAGCAGGTCAAATTCACCATAAAAACTCAAAAACGTAGTTCTGGCATAATTTGGCAATGTAAAAACTCAAAATAGAGTAAAATCATTTTTCTGTCTATCACACTGACAATTATAATTCTTAACTTATGTCTGACCACCTCAGTGGTATTTATAATGTTTACAGGCCAAGTGGTCGACCACAGGAGGGTCAAACCACTTCTAAATTCGGAAAATTACAATAAATGATACCCTAACTGATAAAACAGAGCGAGCACATAATCGCCCTCTTGAACAACTGAAATTGAGTTGTCGGGAGCTCAGTAGCTGTAAGGGGAAAGCATAAACAAAACCCACGTTCCTGATTCGCCCATCAATGGCTGCCAATACCATAACCGCCAAGTCACCCTTCGTTTTTGTGCAATATGCAGTGGTGGATAGAGTGTCGGAACGAGTACTGGAAGGAGTGTCGAATCAAATTCCGGAAGCAGAAACGTGGTGCGTGTTTTCCCTGTAACACCAGAAAAATGTGAATTAGATCTTGGTAATCATAAAATGTGACGAATTCTACTCAATATAATCATTAAACATGACTTACACGTACCTAGTGTCGATCATACTGTTTTATCATGAAATTCTTCAAAAAGATCCTTTAAAATATGAAAAACACATATGTACATGCAACAAAAGTGTATAATAACCATCATAAAAGTGATCATATATCGGGCCCAATAGGCACTATAGTAGTCAGGCAGTCGATCAGTTTATCTATGGAGGGATTCAAGAGATCTAGGTCGATTCGTATACAGGTGTTGTATGATGCGCTAGCACTCGAAGGGATAACAACAGGGGTTACAAGGGTGGCTAACAAATGTGCACTTAAGTACCACTTGTATTTCTTGCATGTATGAATCCCCAACCATGGGTTTATGAGTGTAACGATAGATCTATGTAGCTTAAAGACGTCAGAATACGTCTCTACCATGAAAAAAATTAACCCGCAAATTTATGTCGATGAAGGTGCTCTGATACCACTTGTAATATTCCAGATGAAGATGGGTATATGCTGTTCTTCAAATACTGGTTTGGCTGAGGTGGGTAGTCGGCATTTTTATTCTCAATGAGGAGATTTCCATAGAATTTTGGGGGAGAAATCCTATGGCATGGGAATGTTGGCGTACTCTTATTGAGCATCGATTTTATTAATTTTTGAATCAAATAGATCTTTATGTGTATATTATTTTAAACTTTGTGTACTCATCTAGCTATACATTTCAATTTACCATCTTGACAAATAAACATCTACTTATCTATCTCAATCTCATAATTTTTGTAGTCCTAAATTAGGAAAACAGTTATAATTATAAGCCATAAAATAAATTCATATAAAGTGAGTTAAGAAAAATATGAAATAAAAAATATATGACGATAACTCTGTTGGTAAAATATAAAATTTATTTAAACAGTTATAATTATAAGTCATAAAATAAAGTGAATTTCAGAAGAAAAAAAAATTGGGAAAACAATTATAATTATAAGCCATAAAATAAATTCAAATAAAGTCAATTTAAAAATAAATAAATAAGATATGACAATTACTCTATCTATAAATTATAAAAGTTTATGTGGGCATTAATTTCAACTAATCAGCGTTTTCTCTTCTTCAGATCTTCTGAAAGCAACTACTACGTATGGATCTAGCCTTGCTATCAGAGGAGGACCTTTGATGGCTGGTGGGTCAACTGCAGGAGGATAAACTTAGTAAAACATTTTCATTGGGTTGGACTAGGGCTCTCTAACTGGAGGATATGAAACCACTATCTTTCGACTGGTTGGCTTAGTGCTTGATACCCCGATCAGAGATTTCAATTACTGGCTTAGTCATTTGAGTGCTTCGCTGACCTTGATCGGGTGGGAGGGGGGACCTTTATTAGAGAAATTATATTATGTGAGGATTAATTTCAATTATGTTGATTATGAATGTAAATACTTAATATGTTACGTAGTATGATAATAAAGTTAGTATTAATTTTTTATTTTATAAATTTATTTTTATTTTTAATTTAATTTATTATGTTTTATTTTATATTTACAAAATATTCTTAAAATATGTGGTTTGTATTTTTTTTAACATTTAATATTCATAAAAATTTAAATATAATAACATAGATGTTTAATCCTTATAAAATTGAATCATATTTTAATTAAATCCTTTACATGTTCATTATATAAATTGTGGTGATGTCAAAATTAAAGTTTTATATATGAATATATTTCTCTGGCATAAATTATGAAGTGTATTCATATGTTTGAACATAATTAATTGGATGAAAGGAAGTTTCCCAATACAAAATTATTCTCTCTTTCTATTAGCACAACAATTAAATGTAATATCAGCACAACAATTAAATGTAATATCTGATTAGTTTCTTTGGGTTAGTTATACTCATATTTATAGAGAACACAACAAGATTGCACATCAATTTTCAAAGGAAAGACTTCAACTCCCTCAAATTTATGGTTTCTTGGAAGAAGTACAAGATGACCATACAATGCTCTTACAAGAGATTTCATTTATTGAGTTATGGACTCCTTTTGAATTTGTAATATCTTTGTACATGGGACTATAAAGTCTACTCTTTACTTTCAATAACTTAGATAGTACATTTTTTTTCTAGGAAAAACATGTTTGAACATAATTAAAACTTGGTATGCTTCTAATGAGTCTTTATAACTTGATAAGATAAATAATACAAATCTTTTTTTAAAGGAAAAAAAGTAATATACAAATAGAAAGCCAGAGCGCACCTTTCTAAACTTGATCCTAAGAATTTTTGGAGGCTTCGTAAAACTAAAGAAAATTATAAGATTCCATTGAAGGATTAAAATTCCTACTTTAAAAATATTTATGAGTTTTGTAATGTTAGGGACACCATTCCAAATGCTCCTACAAAGGATGAAGTTTTTTCTATGAGAGATAGATTTTGGGGTTAAGCAGTTCACAAATGGGAAAGCTAAGGACATTGAAGGCTACCAAGCTAAAATCTCAAAAATTGGAGGGCACATCCTCATCCCTCGCATACACAAGCTCTTCAATTTAGCAGTTAAGTAGGGATTCTCTAAACCCTAGACACAAAGCCTCATTGTACCTATTTTTAGAAGTGGGGATAAAAACAATCCCTTTAATTATAGGACCATTATGATTAGCCCTATTTTAACCAAACTATATGGAATTATTTTGTGAAAGAAGATTAGCATATGGCTAGAAATCCATGGAATAAGAGCTAAGGTTGGCTCGGATCGGATTTAGGATCTATCATTCAACCATGGACCACCTTGTTACACTTAGGATAATTTTTACATGTGTTACACTTAGGATCATTGCAGAGGAGTGTATCACAATAATAAATCCAATCTCCTTTGTTGTTTCATTGAATTTATAAAATATTTTGACATAATGCCTAAGACAAGCCTTTGGAATAAGTTGGAAGAGCTAAATGTTCCTTTCAAGTTGTGGATTGTTATGAAAAGGTTGTATGAGAACATTATTTCCAAGTTTAGGAACATTGAGGGTTGGTCAGAAGAAATTAACTTAATATAGGAGTCAAGCAAGGTTGTTGTTATAGCCTTAATTCCCACTCTATAGGCTAGAGAGGAAGCCATCGAAGAATAGAATCCACAATACACATTTTTCCTAAAGTTTGACCCATTTTGGAGAACTTTTAGAGGTCCTCGTGAGACACATAATAGACAACAAATGAGGACCCTCGCTTGTCAGCAGTGTTCAACATGTGAGGCACTGTCAAACTTCTAGAATCAGGGAGCTACGAGGTGATAGGCGAGGGTTGAGTTGGATCTTTGTGTCAAAGGCCTAGGAAATCACATCATTTGAGTCTTTAGTGGTCTTTAGAAGATCTAGAAGCCCCTCCTAAGCCTCCTCCAAGAGCAATATAACAAAGGAAAACGTTGGGCAAGAGGAGGAAGAATTGAATGGTATTGTTATGTTGTCCAACTACAGAGGTATCCATCATCACAACCAGAAATCAGTGAGCCTAGCCTGACCAAGAAGCTACAAGGAGAGGCAAGGAACAAGGAATCAAAGGAGGATGAATCTTCATCAAGTTGAGGTATGACTTGGTATGTATTATCAATGTTTTATTAATAGATCATTTGGTTTCCCCCATCCATATTATTAGTGTTTTATGAGTTGGGATTTGATTGTATAATTGATTAATCAAAGTAGATATAAGGAATTAATGGTTATTCTTAACACTAGAGAAAGGAAAAAGGTTGGTAGTGTTTGTTACTTGGGTGTAGGAAGCAAGTGATAAAGACTGGAGCTGGAGCTACAAATCTACACTAGCTAAGAAATTCAAGGAAAACCTTCAGATAAAAATGTATGTCGATCTACTTTTCCTTGGTGTGAAGAATTGTTTTCCTATATAGATCTAGGGAAACCAATAGGAGTCTAAAACCCCTTTATGTCTAGGATTACTAGGCTAATCCTAGGGGGATTTTGTTGTGTATTCAGCAATATCCTTGTGAGAAAAAAACCCATAACAAAACTGGTGACTTTGTTGGGGAATAATTATTCTCTAGTTGAGTCTCTTTGCCTACCTCCTTCTATACTTGTTGTGATTTCCATTTGATTCCTCTTACATTCAGTCATCCTAGGGCCCAGATCTAGTAGATATTATAGGTATAATCGATATCTAGAAGATCTGCAATAGATACATATTTTTTAAAAAGAAAAATTTTGCAGGTCTTCATGTGTTGCACTATAAGTGTCCCGCAAGGCCCCCTCGTTGGTTGACATGCATGTGCTCTATGAGGCCCTATAAAAATTGTAGAATTGCATACCCAAACCCTAGCCCTTTGTTGTAGGTATGTCCTCTGATCCAGAGTGTTCTGCAGTGGTATTTTCTTACCTGGTTTGGTCTCTATTTGAATATTTGATTGTCACATAAATTACTTCTAAATTTTTTCTTGAGTACATTTGTGTGAATTGATTTGTACTTCTTGGAGAGTTTCCCTTTCTTTCTAAGAACATCAATAAAGATGGGTTGAGAATACAACATGTCTGAAGAGATCTAGTTATTCTTGTCATTCGTCATTCTACTTTTCCATGTATGACCATTGTTGATCACTAGATCTACCCCTCCTAGGTGAGTTTTGGGTGTGATTTCTATAGTGATATTTGAGTGGGATAATCCGGCCTCATTTCCAATATCCTGCTAATCCAGATTATTTTCAGCCCGAAATTATAGTGGAGATATAATATATAAATGTACATAGATATATCAGATATCCAATAATATAACAAAAATATATCAGAGATGCAACCATAAACACAGAGATACAGCAATACACAATTTCTATTAATGAGTGAAAGGTACAAAACTGTAGAAATACAGAGTGAAAGACTTGCTAGGATGGTGGCAGCTTATCTCTGAGAAGAGATGTGATGGTTACTCGCATTCTCTAGAAGATGATTGTTACAATGAGGCTCCAAAGGCCTTTTTAACATAAAGAAAATCCAAAACCCTAACCTCGGAATATGATCTTTGTTTGGGGCGCACGATAGCTCGTTGGAAAGGTATCGTTGAGGAGATTCATTTTTGGGCCTCAATCAAAGCCTCCAGCTATTATTGAGGTGTTTGATCCCAAAAAACTTCATTTAGGCCCTCAAAATGGCCCCATAAGTTTAGGAAATGAAAAACTGCTAAAAATAGTAAATTGCTAGAATATTTTTTGATCCAGTTGGAATAGTTGGGTGGCCACCAATATCCACATGGATCAATCCTCCCTCCTTAGGAATAAATGGTCTCCATTGAGTTGAGTGCCCGGCGGAGAGGGAAAATCTTTTGTTGAATCTGCATCTTGATGAGTTGCTTGCCTTGCTGGAGAAGTTGCGCTGCTTAGCTTGTTGAAGGTTGTCACAAACCTGTGGCTGGAAGGGTTGGACCTTTATAAATAGTCCAACTACATGAGATGATTGTGTGCAGAAGGAATCATTGGGATTTGCTTCAATCTTTTTGACCTGCTTCTACTGGACAGAAGGTGTTTGGACTAAGGCTGCAATGGTTGTAGTGTTTTTATGTTCACCTTTTGAATAGACTATGAAGAAGTTGAATTTTGTATTATGAGATACCACCTTGCAGCATTGTTTAGGTGGGACAGTAGTTGGAACTACCTCTGGTATCATGTAGAGATGACCCCCCAGAGTAACAATGACACTACAGGGTCGAGACTCATAAATAACATGGTGCTTCCACATATATGTCTGTCCCAAGAGAACATCACAGACATCCAATGGGGAAACATCACATAATACCTCATCCTTGAAGGGTTGGATGTCGTATGAAAATCAACACTACTAGCTGACACAGAGATCTCGTCCCTGGTGAAGACACCCAATGTTGTATGGATGTGGGTGTGGTGTTGTTGACAATCCCAACTATTTGATGACCTCTATTGAGATCAAGTTCTTCTAGATTCCACTATCAACAATGAAATGCAACGGGTTTCCCTTCACCCATGTCTATGAATGAAAGAGGCACTCCCCCTCTTCAAGATCTGCTGGTTCTTCTTGTTGAATTGTTGCAATCATGACAGTAGCAGTGAGGTCTGCATCGATGATTTGTCTTCTACCAGAATTTTTGAATCAGATTTTGAATCATGGTTCGTCTCCTTGTATTTTATCTTGACCACCAATGACTATTTTGAGCGACATTCATCGGTGTTGTGCCAGGGTATTTTGTGTAAATTGCACCATTTTCTAGTGTACTTCTTTGTCTTTCAGTTACCCTTCTTTTCCTATGGCTTGGGTTGGTTTTTTGAAGGCTGGTTGTTAGGGCCATATTTACCATACTTTGGTTGTTTTGAATTTGCAAACCCAAAGTCCCACTTGTTATGGTGCTTAAATGTTTGCTCGATTTTAACAACATATAGATAAGCAACACCTAGTGAATATGAGATGTCGAGAAAATCAATTTCAGATTGGATGTATATGTGTAGAGCCCCACGGTATTCCAAAACCAAATGTCACTCAAAGTCTTTGATACCCATCTTGGGGCGCAAGGTATGGAAGGTATTTGTGAACTCCGACACTGCTTGGCCCCTCTCTTGATGTAGCGTGGTCCATGTCATGTATTCGTCTTCATAGTTTCCAATAGGGTAATATTGTTCCTTGACTGCATCCAAAAAAAAATACCAAGTAAGCTCAGACCCATATATTCCAGACTCCTCTATGGAACATTTCTACCAGTAAGTTTCCCACCAATGTTTGACATGGGGGAGATCCTTAAGGAGTGCGAAGGTGATCTTTTCCCTATCGAAAATATTGTGAACAGAGAAATAACCTTCTAGCATATTTAACCATTTGTCTAGGGCATCCACATCTATCTAATATTCAAATACAGGAATATCAAAATTAACTTGTACCTTGAAAGGAGAGGTGCTTCCAAAGTGGTCACTTGATGAATATGTGTTTCTTTTTATTGGCAAGCATTGAAAAATGTGGGAAAAATTCTCCATCATTTCGTCCCTCTGTCGTGTGAGAGCTTGCTCAAGAAACAAATTAATATAATCGTCTTCTCTCTCATTTTTATTTTCATCCACCTTGGAGGGTTTGATGGGTGTGTGAGAGCGATTTTCCTTAAGAGAGTCAAGCTCGAGACCCAACTTTCTATACTCGGGCCTCATCGGAGATATGCACTGAAAAATGATCAAGAGCATCCTGCTCTGATACCATTGATCCAGATTATTTTTGACACAAAATGAGAGCGGAGATATAATAAATAAATGTACAGAGATATCTCATATATCCAATAATATAAAAAAAATATCAAATATGCAACCATAAACACAAAGATACAGTAATACACAATTTCTATTAATGAGCAAAATGTACAAAACTATAGAAATATAGAGTGAAAGACTCGCTAGGATCATGGCATCTTATCTCTAAGAAGAGATGTGACGGCTACTCGCATTCGCCAGAAAACTATTGTTATAATGAGGCTCCAAAGACATTTTTAACATAAAGAAAATCCAAAACCCTAACCCCGGAAGATGAAAATATAATGGTTTTTTGGACCCCGTTTTGGGTAGTTTGGTGTATCAACTTATTGAGGGCAGAACTTTGGAATATGATATCTATTTGGAGCGCACAATAACTCGTTGGTGTATAATTTTTAATACAAATTATGTATTTCCTAGATTCTCCTGATCTAACAATTATATGCCACTGTTCAATATAGAATCACTTCTACAAATATTCTTGCGGAATTTAAAACAAGATCGCCAATTGCAATATCAAGAAGAAAGATCAATCACACATAGCACATATTTTTTACCGAGAAAGCATAAAGCTAAAAACCCCACTATCATATATTATGTATATATCATGGATCATGAAACAATCTCATACAAAACTCTAATCCAGGAGCACTCAGTACAATATATAATCGTCTCACACTGTCATACAAAAATTGACAAATTCATGTGCCAATTTACTGCCTCTAGACAACCTGTCTCTTCTGCACAATACCTGCTAATGGAAATCCATGCAATGAATTGAGTTCTCTTGCCTAGGCTTCACATTCCTCATTGGCACATCCAATGTGTGTGTGGTTGCATGAGTGCACCCACTAAAGTCACAACTAATAGACAAACTTTCCCTTTCACCTGTTATCTCAACTGGGTCTCCACTAGATCTGACATGCATGTAGTTAATAGTGGTAAATCTTCAATTGCATGCGAGACCACTGATTATGAATTAATTAATAATTAATTCACTGATCTCTCACTAGTGTAAGTTCAGTTACAGCTAGTACAACTGAGCTTAACTCACTTAACTGAGTTAAACTACTTTACAACTCACATAACTACACATCCATCTCTGTTACAACTTCGAATCACTCAGTTACAACTAATTCGACTTGCATGTCCCACCAGTCAACCTCTAAACTTGAATTTCCTATAGCTAACTGATTTTCCACTTCAGTTAACTATTCCCAAGTGCTTATTGAGAATAGATTAATATTTATTTTCCAACAATTATTAAGGGATAATAATAGTCAACATACATCTATAAATATAATCGGCTCGCCATCTATAAATAGACATCATCTATAAACAGAATTTTCCCATCATCTAAAAATAGAATTCCACCTAAAAATAGCCCGAGGCTCCATCCTAGTGTAGGTGCATAATTTTCACTAGGATCTTCATGTTGAATCTCAACACTCCCTCTCAACAAGAAAGGGATTATCCTTCACCCCGATCTTGTCTCTATGGTATTGAAATTTTCTCCGGGTGAGCGCCTTCATCAGAATGTCTGCATTCTGATCTTCTGTAGGAATGTATTGAAGCAACATGATCTTCTACTGCACACAATCTCTTATATGATGATACTAGATATCTATATTCTTAGATCTATCATGAAATACAAGATTAATCAAGAGTTTAATGAAACTCTGATTATCACAATGAATCACTGTCGGATCTAAATGAGAACCAAACAAACTAACCAAGATCTTTCTCATCCAAATAGCCTCACATGCATCTTGACTCGCTGCCATGTATTTTTCTTCCGCTAAACTGAGTTCCACAGATCTTTGTTTCCTACTGTACCAAGAAACAGTTGTAGATCTGATACTAAAGATCCCCCCTGATGTGCTCTTTCTGCCTGTTGGGATGCTTGCCAAATCTACATCCATGAATCCATGTAACTTCACCTCATCTGTCTGTCTATACCATAAGCCATACTCATATGTGCCCCTCAGTTATCTCAGGACATGCTTTCCCGCCTTCCAAAAGAGCTTGGTAGGATTAACCATCGCTTGACTCAGCTAGTTAACCGCATAGAAAATGTTTGGTCTTGTGTTCACTAGATACATTAGCGAACCCACTAATTGTCGATAGACAATAGCATCCACTACCTGTCCAGAAGTAGAATCCTCTTTCCTCTAGTTTCCTGGAAGAGGAGTATTCATGGGTTTGCATCCCTCCATGTGAAACTTACCCAGTATCTCCCTTGCATACTTTCCTTGAGACACAAAAATTTCACCATATCGCTGCCATATTTCCAATCCAAGGAAATAATGAAGGAGGCCCATATCCTTTATCTCGAACTCCTTTGCAAGGTCCTCCTTGCATGAGTGTATCAGTTTCTCATCACCAGTCAATATTAAATCATCAACATAAAGAAAACTGATTAAAATCTTACCCTCCACCACAATTTGGTATAGGTTTGCATCCGCTTCACTTTTGGTGAAGCCCAATCCACTGAAATAGTTGTCTATCCAAGTGTACCAAGCACGGGGTTTTTGCTTCAGCCCATACAATGCTCTTTTGAGTCGGCACACATGCAACTCGTTCATGAAGATCTCAAATCCTCCAGGCTTCTCTATGTACACCTCTTCCTCAATGATCCCATTGAGAAACGTAGTGTTTACATCCATCTGATGAATGCGCCAGCCCATCTACATTGAGAGTGAAAAGATGGATCTTATGGAAAAGTACCTTGCGACAGGTGAAAAGGTCTCATCATAATCTATCCCCTCAATCTATGAGAAGCCTCAGGCGAAAAATATGGCCTTGTATTTATCAACACTCCCATCAGCAGCTTGCTTTACCTTGTAGATCCATATCGAACCTACCACTGATTTATCAACCGGTCTTGGGACAATTTCCCATGCACTGTTTTTGACAATGGAGTCATACTCCTCCACCATTGCATCAACCCAAGTGGGTGTAAATTATAACCTTGTACAATGTATACTGTAAACAGATATTTAGAAAAGAACAGAAAAGAATGGAAAATACAAACATTACACAGAGATTTTTCCCCTTGGAAACCCAAATTGGGAAAACCAACATATATTATATTCATTCATTATGTTACATTGTTTACAATACAATATACATATAGGATCTAGTGGAATCCAAAACCCTAACCCAATGACCTGGATTAGTCCAAAACCCTAATTCCTTAACTGGAAATAGAAAACCATCGGCAAAAACCATGTGCCGAAAAAACCTCCTAAATACATGACACGTTTCCTAAGGTAGTGTCACGTTTCCCGTGACACTACTACTCGTGCAAAGAATATAACACATACTCAACATTCTCCCACTTGTTTTTTTCTTTGCATACAGGGGGTTATAGGGTTATATAGTCAAAAATCCAGGGAAACAATGTCCATGGATCCTCTACACCAAGAGAACTTCTCAGTGCTCACAGATTTTGTTAATGACTCTGCAACATTCTTCAAAGTGTCCACCTTCATTAGTGATACTTTATTTTCTTCAATCATGTCTCTCACAAAGTGATATTGAACATTAATGTGCTTTGTCTTTGAATGATAAGCAGGGTTCTTCACCAGAAAAATTGCACTCTGACTGTCACACTCTATCCTTACATCTTGTTGTACCAATCCAATACCTGAACACAATCTTTGTAACCATACTGCTTCCTTACTTGCATGAGTGGCTGCCATGTATTCAGATTCTATAGTTGAAAGTTCCACTACAACTTGTTTTTTGCTTATCCAACTTATTTCTCCTCCAAACAGGTTAAACACATACCCACTTGTAGATATCCTACGATCCAAATCTCCAACCCAGTTTGCATCCACAAAGCCATGTATATCGACCACTCTGTCCAATCTCAGACTTCCTTCGTAGCACAATCCATAGCTAGCAGTGCCACGCAAATACCTGAAAACCTTTTTCACTGTTGTCCAATGCTCCTTCCCTAGTTTTGACATATACCTGCTCAAAACTCCCACTGCATTTGCAATGTCTGGTCTAGTACAGACCATTGCATACATCAAACTGCCAACTTCACTCGCATATGGAACATGAGACATGTCCTCCTCTTCTTCATGTGTCTTGAGACACTAATCCGCAGATAACTTTACACCAACAGGAATAGGAACCTTGACCGGTTTACATTCCTGCATATTAAACCTCTGCAATATTGTCTCGACATATTTTCTCTGATTTAACCAAAGTTTCCTCTTTTTTCGATCTCTTTAATTTCCATGCCCAAAATGAAATTTGAAGCACCAAGATCCTTCATGTCGAATTTAGAGGACAACTGAGTTTTCACATCCTGGATAATCTCCTTGTTGTTTCCTATTAGCAACATGTCATCCACATGTAAGACCAAATAAATCAAATGATCACCAATTAATTTAGAATACACACAGTGATCCTCTTTTCTTCTTGTGAAGCCAAGTATAATTATCAAATTTTTGATACCACATCCTTGGTGATTGTTTTAAACCATACAAGGACTTTTTCATCTTGCATACCAACTCCTTCTTTCCTTTCAGAGCATAACCTTCTGGTTGCTTCATAAAGATTTCTTCTTCTAGATCCCCATGGAGGAATGTTGTCTTCACATCCATCTGTTCTACTTCAAAATCAAATGTAGCAGCAACACATAACAGAAAACTTATAGAGGTTAACTTGGCAACAGAAGAAAAAATCTCACCAAAATCAATTCCCTCAACTTGGGAATTACCCTTTGCTACTAACCGAGCTTTGTATTTCTTCACATTTCCTTCTGCACTCAGCTTCTTTTTAAATACCCATTTTCTGTCAATGGGATTTCTTCCAGTTGGCAACTCCACTAGATCCCAAGCCTCATTCTTATCCAAAGATGCAATTTCTTCTTCCATGGCCCTTTCCAGAGATTCCCATCCTTTGAATCCACTGCCTCCATGACAGTTCTAGGATCATCATCAGTAATAGACAAAACAAAATTTGAACGAAAATCAGATGGACTATACCTTTCCGGTATCCTTCTTTCTCGATCTGATCTCCTCAATACTGGAGTATGAGGATCTTCTTATTCTGATTCATGTTCTTCTGTAGAGTCTGCTTCATCATCCTTTAAATCAAACTCTATCTTCTCTGGTTCTTCCTTACTTGGTAGGACTTTTTTTTTAACAACATCCTTCATTTCTCTAAATACCACATCTCGGCTATACACTACCTTCTTAGTTTCTGGGTTCCAAAGCTTATAACCTTTGAGACCATCTTTATATCCAATAAAGATACATTTTTTAGCCATCTTATCCAGCTTACTCTTGCTTTCCTTTGGAACATGAACATATGAATCGCAACCAAATACCTTAAGATGTGTGAGAGAAGGTCCTTACCAGTCCATACCTCTTGTGGAGTCTTGTCACCCAATGCTAATGAGGGTGATCTGTTGACCAGATAACATGAAGTACCCACTGCCTCTACCAAGAATTATTTCCCTAACCCAACACCATTGAGCATGCATCATTCTTTTTCCTTCAGCATCATGTTCATCCTTCCTGTAACTCCTCTGTTGAGGTGTATATGGAGTAGTCTTTTTCCTTGCTATACCGCACTTCTTACAGAATTCTTCAAATTCATTCCCGCAAAACTCTCCGCCATTATCTGTTCTCAACACCTTAATTCTTTTCTCTATTTGATTCTCAACAAGAGCCTTAAACTCTTTAAGCCTGTCAAAGATTTTAGATTTCTTCCTGAGGAAATATATCCAAATTTTCCTCGAGAAATCATCTATAAATGAGACATAGTACATAGATTTTCCCAATGATGGGACCGACACAGGTCCAAAAACATCACCGTGAACTAGTTGTAAAATTCCTTCTGCCCTCGTTGCACCAGAGGGTAATCTTACCTAAGTTTTCTTCCCATATAGACAATGTTCACAAAAATCAAAATCCAGAGAGCAGCTAGACATACATTCAACCATACCTTTACCATGTAGTAGTCGAAGACCCTTATCTCTGATATGCCCCAGTCTTTGATGCCACAACATAACCTTTTCTCCAAAGACTGTAGGAGTTCTTTCTTCTTCAACTCCAATATTAGGAACAATGGAGCTATTACACCCATCACTAATAGTGCTTCCTAACAGCTTATACAAAGTTCCAAACCAAACTCCCTTCATCAACACCATTGCTCCTTGAACCATCCTGCAAGTTTCCTTTTCAAAAATTGTTTTTACCCCTGCATCTTCCATTTTTCTTACAGAAATCAAATTTCTAGCCATACCTGGGATGTGTAGAACACCAAGCAATGTTCTAATCCTTCCATCTATGAGTCTCAACTTGACCCTTCCTCTTCCTATGATTCTGGTTGTCGAATCATTACCTAAGAAAACATTACCTCCATCATACTTTTCATATTCGCAGAACCACTCCCTGTGGGGAGTCATATGAAAGGATGCACCAGAGTCAATCAACCATGCCTCATGATCTCCATGTGTGCTTGAAGAGGCCAAGTACACATCCCCTCCTTCTTCCTTTGAGGTCTTTTCTTCTGTAGAAGAAGATTCTTCAGATCCCTTCTTTTTCTCAACTTTGGATCTACATTGCTTCTTGTAGTGCCCTTCTTTTTCACACCTCCAACATACGCTTACAAACTTTCCAAGAGATTTAGATCTACCCTTAGACTTAGATCTCCCACTTGATAAATTAGATCTATTTCTTTCCTAGGAACATCCTCTTGCAAATAATGCATCTTTGCTATGTCCTTCCATATTCTTTCATCCCATCTCCTCCGACAACAAGGATGGGACCACTTCTTCAAACTTCAAAGAAGTTGTATTACTACCTATGGCCAGAACCAGACTATCCCACAAATCTGGTAAAGAACACAACAAACTGATACATTTATCTTCATCTGAAATTTTAATCTCAATAGATACTAACTGTCTTACCACAGTATTGAAGGTGTTCAAATGCTCTGCCACCGAGTCTCCATCTCTCATCCTCAAGTTATATAGCTTCTTTCTCAGGAATAGTTTATTTACTAGGGACTTAGACTGATACAACTTCCCCAACTTTTCCCATAAATCCTTGGTTGTAGCTTCCTCTGACACATTCAGTAATACTGAATCGGAGAGACACAGTCGGATTGTGCTCTTTGCCTTCTGATCCATCTTTTTCCAATCATCTGCAGAAGTTCTTGTAGGTGCAGTACCTGGATCTACCGTGATCCACTGATTTCTTTCCACCAAAAGATATTCCATCTTAAGCTTCCACGGTTCAAAGCTTTTCCCATTAAACTTCTCAATCTCCATCTTTGAATTGCTTGCCATTTCTTTTCACCTGAAAAACAATACCACAGATATCCCACCGTAACAAGGCTTCTCACAGTCCCGAGCCAAACCCTTGACCACAAAGGCATCCCCCTGAAGCCAATAAAGCTCAGATACCAAATGTAAATTCTAACCTTGTACAATGTCTAATGTAAACAGATATTCAGAAAAGAACATAAAAGATACAATGGCAAATACAAAAATTACACAGAGATTTTTCCCCTTGGAAACCCAAACCGGGAAAACCAACATATATTATATTCATTCATTGTGTTACATTGTTTACAATACAGTATACATATAGGAGCCAGTGGCATCCAAAACCCTAACCCAATGACCTGGATTACTCCAAAACCCTAATTCCTTAACTGAAAATAGAAAACCATTGGCAAAAACCATGTGCCGAAAAAACCACCTAAATACATGACATGAAAATAAATTCATGCTAACTAAAGTAATTCTTTTACCATTAGTCGATTTCTTGTAGCTTACAGCTACAAATTTAAAACATATTTAGCTACTATGTATAACCATAAAATAGGTGCATCTAAATCATGTTAATAATCAACATGAAATGTAGCTAAGTTGCTCATTGCAACAACATATAAGTCATTCTCATTTATGCAAAGTTCATGAACAACAATAACACATGTAAATAACTCAGCAACAAGATAAAACATGTATCTTTAAATAATAATTCTGCAACCAACTGCTTGGGACGAACATTCCACCTAACCATAGAATGATTGGTCCAAATCTCAACAACCAGTCACCCCCGAGTTGAGGCTAGTAATCCACAAAAGAGAGTGGTCTTTCACAGTCCACTATTATCTCATGAAACTCATAACCCAACTGATATTCTCCTACAACTATACCTATTTTTCCACCAACTCTCTTCCTCCTGACCTGCCCTACCTAAGGAATGCACCATTCATTTATCAGGGATAACCCAAGGGATGTGCCATCTGTTTATTGGGATTAACCCAAGGAATGTGCCATTCATTTATCAGGGTTTCTCTGGCACATGTAACTAGGAATTTCTTAGTTGGGAACTCAAGGGAACTTCCTGCTAGGAAAACTACCAACAAACCAACAACAAACACTTGTTGTTAAAGTGCAACTCACTCCAGAGTTCACTATTCAGGCCTAACAACCTGGCTCTTCAATATTAAGCTCCAAAACGCTCCAAATACATTCCATCTTTCTCTGAATCCACTCTCCATGGCTGCACCCACTCCTAGCTCTCTTTCTTCCTCTCTCCATTTCTTCATGCACCCAAACTTCCTTCCCCAAATTATTGTCTCCATCCTATACAAATTTTCTCCCTTTGTTTTTCCTTTCTTGACTCGCACTCTTCCCCAAGATGAGTGTACTCAACCCCCATGTTCCCAATAACTCTGGGATGTGACCACTCACAACCACCCTCTTACATGTATTCAATGATTGGCTTTGGGAACACTCAATTAGAAATTGGAAGGTTCATATACAATTAACAAGTTTAGGAAAATGGGTTAAATTAATATACATGGGTGTTTCCCCCTTGGACCCCTCTTGGGAATTATCCTAGACACTCCCCCTCTTGTGGATTAATTCATGTCCCATCTCTTATACATGCCCCCTTATCATTTGGCATCACATTTTATTATTAAAACATAGAAATACAATTCGCATATTACATCGGTTTGGTTGTAGCCACATATTATATCTACATAAGCATTAATTAGATGGGGCATTATAGCGGGGATGTTACATTCCCCCTCCCCTACAATTGTGCGCCATACTTGGTGCACTATATGTCTATAGACACACGCACACACACAGATATATGTGTGTGTGTGTGTGCAAATTTACATCACAATACTTAGAAATAAAAATTCTGCAATTTAACAACTCCAACAACAAATGTAACCATCAATCTCTTGTTCCTCTCAACTCGTTGACCTAAGGAATGAACCATTCATTTATCATGGTTAACCCAAGGGATGTGTTGGTCCTAAGGTCTGCACTTGACTGTTAAAGGGCATAGCTAGGCCACCTCAAGTGTTGGAATGGTTGGTTTTTATGAATTAAGTTTTTTGGTCAGCTGATAGATAGGTTTCCAAGGACAGAGATCTAGTTGGACTGTTCAAAAATATCACTATAAGGTTTCCCTTAGCTGGTAGCATGCATTTTTGTGAGAAGATAAAGATATGAAAAATAAAACAAATGAAATACAGACAAGCATACAATTTGTTACTTGTTGTGTGAAATTTCATACATGAAATAATATTCCAGATCCAAAACATGTACCTGGACACAAATCATCCAAACAGGTTGTATTAGAATAAACTATTCACTAAAACGGTAAATGAAACAAGTTGCATGAAAATAAATAGTTCACTCAGACAGTAGCTAAAAGGAAAAGAAATAATACTTTGCATACATTTCAATTTGCATCTAAATAAGATAACAAGACACACAAGATTTGAGAAGAAAAGACAGTCTATCACCAAAAATTATATTAACTGGGTGGGAAACTTAATAGTTTTATGTTTTAAGGCCCAACCAAAATCTCGATGCTTGATCTCCCCCCCCCAAAATGAACCCTTTTACATTCAAAAATCCATCTCTTTATCTCTATCCAGAGAGTGTTCAATTACCTATCTAGGATCTAAACTCTAAAGTTCAACTTTACATGAAAATCAAATCCTGTAGGTTCAACTTCATTGTTACTACCTAATTGCAATCTGTAAACATTTGTTTAAACTGAGTGGATTTTAGTTGAAGTGTCAGTTCATAACTCCCCCTTAATTCGACCTAAAAAAAACATTGTTCTTATCAAAAAATAACAACTTATTACAAGTGGCAGCAGTGCCTCTAACCAAACCAAAACAAAATTCTATTAATGCAACTGGAACTTATTGTTGATAACTAAAGTAAAACAGATGCATAACAAAAAGTATTCATAAGTTATTGTTGGCAGTCAACTTTGCATGGATGTCCACGTATACCAAAAACTGGATACCAATAAAACCAGAAGTATTATGACTATTAAGCAACCAATAAAACCAGAAGTATTATGACTAGTAAGCAACCAATTCTAAACTCTACACTTGCTAAATCAAGTTAGACTTATTGTTTTTGGTTTCATCTCTATGAACTCATACTCTTTTTAACTTTACTATTAGACAATGAGGTGCTTCCTACTTTGGTTTGTTTTTTTTTGTAAATTAGATGAGAATCCTTCTATTCAATCTAGTAGAAAGTACAAAGTGATACAACGATTTGCTGGTGGGAAAGACCCCCCAGAGAGAGAATTGCTAAAAGAGAGCCACAATACAAGAAGAAACAATACAAGAAAACGAGAAAGGGTTGGATCATTGTGAAGGTCCCTTTCTGCCTTTTTTCTTATGGACATCAATCCAACCAGAGGTGCTGATAGGCTCAACAACTTTCACCACCAAAGCCAGTTTGTCTGAGGAAATGCCATACTCTTGAGCTACTGAAGCAGAGGGTGCTTCTTTGTCATTGTCTGAATTGTCTGATTCATGGGGACGCTTCTGAGACCTTGGGGGCAGGGTTGTGGCCATGATTGTGTCATTTGTTTCCTCCTTTTCGAGGGGTGGGTGCAAAGACTTAGCTGATGGAACTGTAATTAGGACTTCTGAAGCTTCAAGAGTTTGGGCGGAAGCCGAGGGATGGTGTTTTGGGTCTGCAGCTAGTTGTTGAGAAAATGCTGGAGGCTGTGAAGGCGATGTAGAAGACAGAGGAGTTGGTGTGTCTTTGTGATGCTTCTCATTATCAGAGGAAGGGTTCGAGCAGCTTTTGCGAAGATTTGGGACTTGCCAGCCATTAGCTCTTTTTTGTGCTCCAGGGGTTGAGGAAGGGGTTGGGGATAGAGGACACGTTTCCTGGAGGTGCCCTGTTTACTGACAAGAGCGACATCTGAAAGCAGTGTTCTCATAATCGACCATATGTGTGTACGGATCTCCCTCAGTCCAGTCAATAAGGATCCTATCTGGAAGCCCTTGACTGAGGTCGATTCCAACACATATGCAGGCGAAAGTGATGAAGCCTTTCGATATCCGATCTGTGTTTGCCTTGATAAATCTACCCAACGTATTGCCCAGGGTAGATAAAAAAGAAGGAGAATAAAAATGTAGGGGTAGATTGGGCAGTCTTACCCAAACCGGTGTAAGCATGGCTGTCATGGTTAGTGGATTGAAGTCGGGGAACCAGCTCTGCATGGAAAGACCAAATCTGCCCCAGAACCAAGGACCTTTCTCTATCACACGTTGGTGTTCGGCTTCTGTGGAAAATTTGACGATGAAGAACCCTTTGGAGCAAAAGAACAACTCATGTTCTGACGCCCAAGTCTTGTTAATCCATTCTCTTAGCGCAGGGGCCGAGGGCCATAGTCCGTTGAAGCGACAAATGAGGGCCTTTGCTGGTAGTTAAAGGCATAGCCATAAATGTGGGGATCTTCGAGTTCTATTGTTGGGGGTTCTACAGACTGCTCCACAATGAAGGTAGAGCCAAAAATCTCCTTTGCTCCTGAAGTTTCAGCCTTGGATCCTGAAGGAGCAAAGATCCATGTTTTCACAACATGCTTGTAAGATATTGGATGAGTGAAGGAAGGCGCTCCTCCACGCAGATGAGACACGAGTGAAATGGTTGTATTTTTTAGATTCCCATAGTCCCGTAGCATAGAGCCATCCACCAGCTGTCGTCCTTCAAAGATTAGTCTTTGAAAACCAGGCGGAATACATGTGGCCTGGTGAACTTGGGTTTTGAGCTCAAAAACGAAATCTGAATCTTGGGCCTGCAAATAAAGTGAAGATCCGACGAAGGTCTTTACATAAAGAGGGAAGCTTGCCTCAATCACGGAGCTAGCCGCAGTAGGATATTGAGAATGCAACCTCGAACTTGTATCCCCCTTAGCTTGGTTCCTGTTCAAATCCACTAGGCACAGAATCTCCCTGAAGTCTCCTAAAGAGGAATGGCTCCCATGCTTTAGATCAAGGTTGCGTTGGAGGCTAGGGTTTAGCACTTTTCGCGCCCTCGGTCCCTTCTCATCTCTTATCCGGGCCCATGTGGCTGGTTCCCACGTTAGGGTTTCCCCTAGGGTTATTGTTGTTGCTATTGTGTTGGCCGCTAGCCTGCTCAACGAGATAATCTTTTTCTTCCCTCCTGGGGGTGCTGGAAGCTCGACGGAGGCTTCTTCTGCGGGGTCTGGCTGTGTTTCCTTCTTGGGAGCCTCCTCTGCATGCTGTTGCAGCGCCTTATTGGTTGGGCTCGCAATAAAGACTATGTCGGCGTCAGACACCGCCTCCGTTCCATTGGGTTTAGCTGGTGATTGCTTTGACTCTTTAGCTTTGATAGCAACGGCGGGCGTTGGCTCGGTCTTTGGCATTGTCTGCTTGGCGTTTGGTTTATTTGGCGTTCACTTGCATATATCTCTATCTTCCTACTTTGGTTTGTTGATCTTTGCTTTCAAACTATTAAAATTACAAAAGAGACAAGTTATGATATTTCTCATTTATTTCAGTTTTGATTATTATAAATATTTTTAGATTTGCAGGTTTGCATTTCATGAAGATATGACTGTTTTGATTATCAATAAAACTAGCTATGGCAGCACTCAAATTTCCACCAAAATGGAAAAAAAACCATTCTGAATAATTATTCTCCAATCTTTTACTATGCCAAGCATACAAATTTCAAGCAAAATGAACCATTCTGAATAATTCATGCTCTGAACTGTACATGCTCTACCGACACACATTAAAGTAACAGACAAAATGTACATAGGGTGGGATCCGAATCAGCTTTACACGCAGCATGCAAAGGACGACGACAATGACACGATGCGTTGAATCGGGCAAAATGTCACTACTACTTTATGGACACACATTAAAGTGAGAGACAAGCATGAAAAGAACGACGACAGGGACAACATACTCCTCAGAAAATGTCCAGCCGGAAAGAAAGTTTGGCCAAAATCAATTCAAAATCTGGTATTAATACTATCTAGTATATATTATTGAAATACACTGTACCCAATAACTCTATGCCAAGCCAGGCACATCCAACAATATCTTCACTACTGTATATACCATGCCATCCACCTCCAACAACATATATACACACTAACGTGTATGCCACCGTTGGATGCATAAACCGACAGAGCTTAGTAGATGATTGGGTAATTGTGAGTAATGGGGATTCATTTCTCGATGGATCACTTTATTAATTTGATTGTGCTAGGGGCATAAAGGCCAAAAAAATAGGTGGATATTTTTTCAATAATTTTGCTTGGCTCATTGGTATCAATTTATGTGTACAACCCTATTTCAAAAATGAGTCTATCAATTTAACATGAATGGGGCATAGTGAGTGAGACTCGAGGGAATTTTTTCAATGAAGAGAAAATTGTCACATTGCTTTCATATTCTAGCATTATTGTCATCATCTATTAAAGTTTATTTGTATTGACTAGAATATAGGGTGAATAAAGGGAAATGGTGTCCTTATATGTCAAGGTTCAATGTCATTTCAAATTTTATGAGAGGCAAAAATAAATTCAAGATAGCAATAGGGCTGAAAATTTGTGTTGCAATTATAGAGAAAGAGAAATGATCATATTCACYTCATTGATTTKATTRTGTTAGGGGCATAGAGACCAAAMAAATAGGTRGATRTWTTTTGAATAGTTTTATGGAAATTTGGCTTGGTTCATTGGTATCAATTTATGTGTACAACTCTATTTGATAAATGAGTCTATTGACTTAACATGAATCGGGCATAGGGATTGAGAATTCGGGGGAATTTTTTCAATAAAGAGAAAATTGTTGCATTGTTTTCATA
>JZKD02S1615292.1:70064-85316 GCA_000966675.3 Picea glauca | reverse complement strand
TTCCTCTAAGATTCTACCATATACACCCTCCTCTGAATTATGTCAAATTACTCATCATTAAAGAACCAAAACAGAGTGCATGTCTATTGGTTGTTGCATATCAAAACCATAGCAATATAACTATGTTATGCTCTTCTCTTCTTGTGAGGGCTATAAATCTGCCATGATAGATAAAATTCTCTGCAAGTGACTTGGAATTGTACTCACCAAAACCTTAACATACTTGCCTCTTACTTCATTAGGGATGTCATATGCAAAAAAAATAATAATTGTTCAACATTTTGAAGACAAAAGGTGGATAGTGAACCCCCTTCATGAATACTAATTTCGAAACTCAAAAACTTATTAAAGGTTGATTGGAATGGGACATTTAAGGAGCTAACATCTGGCTCCAATTGGGATGGAAACTTCCTTTTGAGGTTTCCAAGAACCTAGTAGACCTTGTTCGTGTCCATTCAATTTGAAACCTTGCAACCTCCTCTGCTTATTGAGATCAGATCATTCTTCAAAAATATAAATCTAGGACTCTATAGTGCCTAGTCCATTGGGTTAAGGAGTCTTATACTGCAAACCTTCAAGATCTGATATTCACTTATGTCATACCCTGATATACTGAAAACAAATCTGCTTATCCATTGAACACTAAAACCTTCATACTGCAAACCAATTGAATACTGCAAACAAATGCTCAACTACTGATCTTATTCATGTATACTCCTACTCTAATCAACTATACTGCTTGTTGATCAAGTGAAATCATGCTTCCAATGAAGCCATACAAGTAAACTCATGAATGAAAGGCTTAAAATATAATAATAAAAACATAACAGTGACCATAAAAACTCTTTCAAGAGATCATACTCACTAACAAATGCAAGTGAGATGATAAAATCTGAAAACTTTAGAGATTCTGAGAGATAAGACTCAAGTAAGTCTGCCATGGGATCTTCAAAACCGTGGTCACCATCATACAGATTCAAAATAATAGGCTTCTCATGTATGCATTCCCCTTTGCTATATCCATGTGACTCAAATCCATCACTATGATGTGCTTGCCCATCATAGTTGACAATTTCTGAGAGAAAATAATAGATATGTTCTTGATCTTCTACATCACTGTCTCCATAATGATCAAATGAAGGACGAGTCTTTAAAAATATATCATGAGAGAACTATTGATTACTCTCTCCAACAATGATATCTTTGAAAGATGAGCAAAAAATAAGAGAATATTTATTGGAATTTTGAACAACAAACTCATAACTATCATCAACCATAGCATGCATACATTGTTGATCATCCCCATTTGTAGCTAAAGAAACCAACTCTTCATATTCATAACAATCAAACTCAATGATAGTAAGAGAACCTTCAACTTCTTCACTATTCATTTCTAGTTCATGGTAATGTGAAAGCATATCATCTTGAAGATCATTAGAGAGTTGTTGCAGATTGTGAGGGAAAAATTCTTCTCTATCTATAACTTCAATCTCATTATGCAATTCATATTCCTCACAACAATTTTCAAACAAAAACTCATCTGAAAAGTACCTTTTGCAATGCTCATTGAATACTTTGTGAAACTCTTTCAAATATGAAATACTAGAAGGAGGTAATGAGAAACACCACTTGTGTGCATCGCCATCCAATGAATGCATGAACATCTTCATGTGAACATCCTCATGCTATAGATCTAGTAATCCATGCACTCATGGAACTTGATGAGGTGTTCTGCAGGATTGTCTTCTTTCCTCTCTCCGAAGATAGGCAGAAAATATCCCCATTCTGTCCAATGAGGTACTAGATGTGGGAAACTAGGAACTATATAAAAATTGAGAGTTGCAAACCTCTGAGCCAAAATGGCAGCAAATGCCTTTGACATTTGAATATTGTGGAGTCTCCATTGAATTTGTCCTTCATGGATTCGCTAGATAGAATATTACAACCAATATGATGCCCAAGCTTTGTCTATCATCAAAAGCTAGAACTATGTCATCTCCCAAGGAAGCTTGCTTCAAAATCATTTCCTTGACAATGAAGCAAATTTGTTATCACTCCAAGAGTCACTATAGGTTGCAGATCAAGTGAGCTTGGTAACTTAATCAATGCTTAAATAGAAGGTATAAAAATGGATCAAAGTGAATGACTTTATCAATAAATCCCTTACTCAAGACATACATGAATACACTCAGACAGATAGGGCCTTCAATTGTATTGATCATATGGTTTTAAAATATTGAAAAGGATGAAGAATACTTATCATACCAACAACATCACATACAACAAGAGTACATATGAAAGGCTAGCTATAATAAGTAAAAGTACTTGTGAGTCTAGTTTATCAATGCAAAGACAAGATGACAGTGATAAATCATTACATAAACATAGAAAAATGAACATAATATTCACCCATAGGTACAAAAAGAAAAGAAGATGAAGGTATGAACATATACAGTGAAAGAAATTTATATTCCAACATGTACTCAAAGAGGTATTTACAAAATGCGTATTAAGAAATCTCCAACTTCCAACCTCCTCTAGCTCCTCCCTTTGGTGCTCTTTATAGATAGATTACATGATCATATAGATCCAAAATAGATGGATCACATAACCTCTTCACCTATCTTTAGTTTTTTGAAGATATCCAACTCAAATCCAAATTTGTGAGGTGGCTAGCAAAAACATTGTATAAAATTTCTGGAAATATTCTTCTAAAGTATTGACCTATATCTCCCCTATCAAAACAAATTTTGGAAAACTGAGAGAGATTTTTGAACAGGATCTCGTTCATGTAAAAAAAATATCTCAACTTTCAAAAATACGTTTCCATCTCATCGGAATATATCTCTAAATAACATGACTAAAGCAGGAAAATACAAATTTCTAAATCTAATCATATTCCTACAATCTAGGATTTGATCCCTAGAATGTTTCCATTGAGGAAACGAACTGCCACCTGCATGATTTGATGGGGGATTATCTTATATTAGAATATATGTGTCCAACTTGACCCAAAAATCCTCTTTCCAATTCGAATTTTGACCAAAAATCATCCATGTTGAAAGTTGAAGAGTTGGTAGCGCAATACACGGGAAAAACATAGTTTGTGCTTCCAACTTGTTGTAGATGGTTGTTTTGACCTTTATGCATGAATAAATGACTTGGAAGGTGAATTAAAAGCTGGAAGTGGTCTCTTTAGACTTGATATTTCATAACATAACCTTTCATATGATAGGGCATACCAATTTTGGTCATTTAGGCTTTCCCCTACATCATTATGCAAAATTAGTGTTTATGCCATAATGTGTCACTCCAAGTATTTTAGACAAGAATACAATGCATCTAAAATTGCAACTTGGAAGGATAATACTCTGTACCCTAAAGAAATACCTTTGTAATGATGTCACTGTATACATGTCTCTCTTTGACAAGCTCACCCAATCAACCCTTACTTCATATAAAACAAAGTATGTAGTGAATGTACATCTCTGTTTATTTACACTTACTAAGGTTTTAATCTTTCAATATACGAGTCTATAAGGAAGGTGGACTCAACTCTTCATCAGCACAATCTATAAAAATATACCTTATATCTCCCTAAGACGTCAATTTTGTATGTGTAAATTCATATGTTTAAAATAAACATAGAAGTTTTTTGCAAATGCTATATATATTTAATGCCTCAAAACTAAAAGAAGACTTCCTCTAAGCTACTACCATATACACCCTCCTATGAATTATGTCAAATTACTCATCATTAAAGAACCAAAACAGAGTGCATGTCTTCATTATTGGTTGTTGCATATCAAAACCATAGCAAGATAACTGTGTTATGCTCTTCTCTTCTTGTGAGGGCTATAAATCTGCCATGATAGATAAAATTCTCTGCAAATGAATTGGAATTGTACTCACTAAAGCCTTAACATACTTGCTTCTTACTTCATTAGGGATGTCATATGCAAAAAACAAAATAATTGTTCAATATTTTGAAGACAAAAGGTGGAGAGTGAACCCCCTTCATGAATACCAATTTCAAGACTCAAAAACTTATTAAAGGTTGTTTAGAATGGGACATCTCAGGAGATAACAAACTCCTTCGGAGATTTGGGCTCAGTTACCCTTCCCTTACATGTGGTTGGACCTACAACTATTCACCTGGTCATTGATTGTAAGGTGGTAGCTTTAGTGACCTTTCCTACGGAGCTATATAAATGAATGCATGTGAGACATGCATGTGGTACCTAGGGAAGACATTGGTTCATGCTTGTTGTGACTTCCATTTGAGTCTTCTTCCATTAAGTCATCCTAGTGCCTATATCTAGTATATCTTATAGGTCTAATCCATATCTAGAATATTTGCAAGATATCCATTGTTTTCAAAAAGAAAAATTTTGCAAGTCCTTGCGTGTTGCACTATAAGTGTCACGTGAGGCCCCGTCGTTGGTTGACAGGTTTGTGTCCTGCAAGGCCCTGTAAAAACTATAGAATTGCAGACCCAAACCCTGGCCCTTTTTTGTAGGTCTGTCCTCTGGTCTAGAGTGTTCTACACTGGTCTTTTCTTACCTAGTTTGGTCTGTGTTTGAATATTTGATTGTCACATAAATTACTTTTAAAAGTTTTCTTGAGTACATTTGTGTGAATTGATTTGTACTTCTTGGACAGTTTCCCTTTCTTTCTGATAACTTTAGTAAAGTTGGGCTAAGAATCCAATAGATCTGAAAATATCTAGTTGTTCTTGCCATTGGTCGTTCTACTCTTCCTTGTATGACCATTTATCATCACTAGATATATGTAACATTCCCATCCACCCAGGTTGGGCCGTGCCACACAAAAATCTCTCTTTTTACAACTATGGTGCCATAATGTAACATTCCCCAGCCCAATCGAGGAACATTACAGTGCATAATACACATAAAAATGAAATTCATGCTAACTAAAGTAATTCTTTTACCGTTAGCCGATTTCTTGTAGCTTACAACTACAAATTTAAAACATATTTAGCTACTATCTATAACCATAAAATAGGTGCATCTAAAGAATGTTAATAATCAACATGAAATGTAGCTAAACCTCTCATTGCAACAGCATATAAGTCATTCTCATTTATGTAGAGTTCATGCACAACAATAACACATGTAAATAACTCAGCAACAAGATAAAACACTTATCTTTAAACAAGAATTGTGCAACCAACTACTTGGGATGGTTGTTCCACCCAACCATAGAATGACTATTACAAATCTCAACATCCAGTCACCCCTGATCCAAGGCTAGTAATCCACAAAAGAGGGTGGTCTCTCACCATCCACTCACAGCTCATAAAACTCATAACCCAACTGATATTCTCCTACAACTATCCCAATTTTTCCACTAGCTCTCTTCCTCTTGACCTGCCCTACCCAAGGAATGCATCATTTGTTTATTAGGGATAACCCAAGGGATGTGCCATCCATTTATCAAGGTTAAACCAAGGAATGTTCCATTTGTTTATCATGGTTTCTCTGGCACATGTAACTAGGAATATCTTAGTTGGGAACTCAAGAGAACTTCTTGCTAGGAAATGTTCCAACAAACCAACAAAAAACACTCATTGTTACAGTGCAATTCACTCCGGATTTCACTTTTCAAGCTTGAAAACTTGTCTCTTCAATATTCAGCTCCAAAATGCTCCAAATACGTTCCATCTTTATTTAGAATCCACTCTCCATGGCTGCACCCACTCCCAGCTCTCTTTCTTCCTCTCTCCTTTTCTTCATGCACCCAAACTTCCTTCCCCGAACTATTGTCCCCAACCCATACGAATTTCCTCCCTTTGTCTTTCCTTTCTTGACTCACACTCTTCCCCAAGATGATTTTACTCAATCCCCATGTGCCCAATAACTCTGGGATGTGACCACTCACAACCACCCTCTTACATGTATTCAATGATTGGATTTCAGAACACTCAATAAAAAATTGGAAGGTTCATATACAATTAGCAAGTTTAGGAAAATGGGTTAAATTAATATACATGGGTATTTCCCCCTTGGACTCCTCTTGGCCATTATCCTAGACACTCCCCCTCTTGTGGATCAATTCATCGCCCATCTCTTGTCCATGTACCCTTAGCAACTGGCATCACATTTTATTATTAAAACATATAAATATAATTCACATATTACATCGCTTTGGTTGTAGCCACACATTATATCTACATAAGCATTAATTAGACTGGATATTATAGTGGGGATGTTACATTCCCCATCCCCTACAATTTTTCATCGTCCTCAGTGCACTCTATGTCGATACACACACACACACACACACACACACACACATATGAAAATTTACATCACAATACGTATAAATAAATATTATGCAATTTAGCAACTCCAACAACAACTATAACCATCAATATATTGTTCCTCTCAACTCATTGACCCAAGGAATGCACCATTCATTTATCAGGGTTAGCCCAAGGGATGTGTTGGTCCTAAGGTATGCACCTGATTGCTAAAGGGCAGAGCTAGGCCACCTCAAGTGTTGGAATGGTTGGTTTTTATGAATTAAGTTTGTTGGTCAACTGATAGATAGGTTTCCAAGGAGAGGGATCTAGTTGGAGTGTTCAAAAATATCACTATAAGGTTTCCCTTAGATGGTGGCTTGAATTTTTGTGAGAAGAGAAAGATATGAAGAATAAAACAAATGAAATAAATACAAGCATACAATTTCTTACTTGTTGTATGAAATTTTAGACATGAAATAATATTTCAGATCCAAAACATGTACCTAGACACAAATCATCCAAACAGGTTGTATTACAATAAAATATTCATTGAAACAATAGCTAAAACATGTTGCATTACAATAAACAATTCATTGAGACAATAGATGAAAGGAAAATAAATAATACTTTTCATACATTTCAATTTGCATCTAGATAAGATAACAAGACACACAAGATTTGAGAAGAAAAGACAGTCTGTCACCAAAAATTATATACACCGAGTGGGAAAATTAACTGTTTTATGCTTTAAGGGCCAACCAAAATCCCGATGCTTGATCTCCCGAAAAATAAAACGGAACCCCTTTACATTCAAAAATCCATCTCTTTGTCTCTATCCAAAGAGGGTTCGATTACCTATCTAGGATCTAAACTCTAAAGTTCAACTTTACATCACAATCAGATCATGTAGGTTCAACTTCATTGTTACTTCCTAATTACAATATGTAAACATTTTTTTAAACTCAGTGGAGTTGAGCTGAAGTGTCATTTCTTAACTCCCCCTTAATTCGACCTAAAACAAATAATTGTTCTTATCAAAAAATAACAACTTATTACAAGTGGCAGCAGTGCCTCTAACCAAACCAAAACAAAATTCTATTAATGCAACTGGAACTTGTTGTTGATAATTGTAGTAAAATAGATGCATAGAAAAAATTCTTCATAAGTTATTGTTGGCAGTAAACTTTGCATGGATGTCCACGTAGACCTCGAAACGTTGTAGACTAAGCTGACACAGATCTCAAATTCCTTTACCCTTTGACAGTAGTGGACACTTATATTATTTCCTTCAAGAACATGCATGTTTTCTGATGCTTCTTTTGTAGCTTCTGATACATTTTCTGTAGTTTATTGTTTTGCAACTCAAGATCTTGTTTTTGTTGTTGTAGACTCTAAATTTGTTGCTTGAGATCTTGCACCTGGTGTTTGTCACCCATCTCCCTGTAAGTTTCAACTTTTCGCTTGATTAATGTCTTTACTTTTCTTCCATTCTCGAGCCCCTGATCTTCCTCTGTAACAGGTTTAATGAGGTCAATGGAAAGCTTGGATTTCCTTGGCCTCATTTCATGTCTAGGTTCTTTCTCAAAAATATTTATCAATACTCTCTCTCATAGGTTCCTGCATCATCAACATTTTTCCTTTGATCGTTGGTTTGACATCATGGGGAATCTTCTTAAGGGTCAGTTCGACATCTAGAGTTATATCATCAGAGTCCTTCTCAAGGTCTGGAGGAAAGTCCATCACATTTTGTTTTGATTCCAGATCTGCAAGGTACTATATTTTTACAACAACATATTTTACACCTGAGGTCTCCCCTTTACTATATTTTTTCCTTTCCTTATATCATGTCATCCCTTTCAATGCATGTATATCCATCTCCTCCATATTTGAAAATTCAGAGAGGCCTTCTTTAGTATCCCCATCCTCAATTACTATGGGCTTTTGGTCTTTTAAGGATGGATTAAACAATTCCTTGGAGTTTAACCTTAATTTGTTTGTGAGCTTGTTTTTTCTATTGGGTTTGTTGGGCATTCCAGGGACTTGGCTCCCTTTCCTCTTTTTACTCTACTTGGCCTTAGGGGATTCCTTAATCAGGGTTTCTACTGGCACAAATTCTGTTGCAACAATCTCAGGACTAGATGGTTTAGTTCCCCTTTGTCTTCTTATTCTTGACTTGGGAGTTTTTTCCTACTGCATGGTAGTGGGCATAGTTTTTTCCTTAGAATTTTCAGGTGACAGTGGGCCTACTAAGTTGGCATGTTCTTTTCCCTATCTAATATAATTTGTGACATACAATTTGCCCCTTTCCATCTCTCTTTGTTTTGTTGTAGAGGACCTTAATTGTCTTCGAGGCATTTCCTCTCTTGGTGGAGTAATTGATTTTGATTTCTCAGATCGGGTTCCCCCTTTTTTAGGTGTGGTATTCTTTTTGTCTTGTTGGGTATCTTTTGATGAACAATCAGGTTCATAATAAACCCTAATTGCTTGGTTAGCCTCATCCATCTGTTCTTCTAGTCGTGGATCAACTTCCTGTCCTTCCTCCTGTAACCCTAAAGACTCTAGAAAATACTTCCAGGGAATTTATTTTTCATTTAAAACAAAGAGAACCAAAATTTTAATGAATCCCTAGTGATATAAACTTCTATGAACAAATTCAGGGTAATTCTGGACTCTCTTAGACAATTTGGTTAATCTCTTAAGGAAATATAAGGGAAGGCTTAGCTCCTTGTCACCGTTTAAGTGCATAAGGAATCGAAGGTGATAATAATGAACGATTGAGAATATACCTTTTCCCATGATATACCTTTGGAATCTAGTGAGAATGCCCCTCCACTCTTCTTTAATCCACAAAATTGTGATGCCCTGACTCTAATTAGGGTTTTGGTGTTCTGTCACCAGAAACTTGTTGCATATTTCAGATGACAATTTTCCCTTTTTAAACCATCTCTCACCACTAATCAGGAGATCACACACCCCAACGATGAAGTGCTATGTAATGTGAATGGCGGTGTCCATGAGTTGAGTCTGAAACCCATCGAAATTATTTGCGAAGAGCAGGGCCACTCTTGTGTGATGCCTATTGAAAGTGCAAATAAATTCAAACCATTCTCCTTTGATAAATATATCTCTTATTTCTGGAATCCCTTCAAACAATTTGAGCCCTGTTGGCTCTATTATGTTCAATTTCCAACGCTCTTGGGGTGACACCATTTTGTTCTATATGTTCCTTCTAAAACTGATGGTTGAATGTATGCCTTGTTTCGTGTTCATTTACCACCTCTAATGATAATTACACACAACCCTGCAATAATAACAACTCAAGGAACAAACATGCATGATCCTTAGCATGAAGTTTGTAATGATGATTAAATTGGTTTAAACATGCATGATCTTGAGTGCACAGGGAGATGCAACTGAATGCGAGGTTCCACCACACCACTATTCAAACTTTTAAATATTTTTCGAATGACAAAACTCATAAAACAACGTTTTTTCTATTGTTTGCAAGAATAAGGGAATTCTTGCAATCAATATGTTTTTTCATAAATAGGCCTAAATTAACCTACTTGCAACCTAGCAGAGAAATAACCATGGTGATGTGACTTATTCAATTCAAATCATGACTTGTATTAGCCTTGTAAAGAGAAAGAAAATTATGAAAAGCAAATAGGAAGATAAAAACAAATTAAAATGACTCAACACACCATTGAAGAAAAACTAAGTAAAAACTAGGTTGACAGATGGATGGGATGATGGAGGAATCAAAGGAAGAGGTGCATACCTAGGATTTAACATCATCTCCAACTAGGGATAGAACTTCCCTATGAGGTGATAATAAAAACAGATTGTGTGCCTTAGTTCTTTATTTCTGCCCCCCTTCCTGCACCAATCAATTTACTCTATTTACCAACTCTGTTACCTATCTTATTTCAACTGAAACTCAGATTTGCAACTATAACCTCGTGCCTTTATTGGGCTATGTATTATTTTATTCAAACTAAACTACTGAATCAAAATGGAAAATCCAAACAACTATGTACATAATCAACCACCTTTGGCTCATTAGGAAAAGTAATTCTTTAGGAAGTACCCATTGATTGGGCCTCCAAAGATCTCAATATCATCCATATTTTGCAATATAAATGAATTATTATCCATAACTTTGACCACTTTCAAGGGATCAAACCAAAGGTTATCGAACTTGCCATGCTTGGGTCTATCCTCCCTCTTGGTATCCCACCTCAAAACCGGGTCACCTACTTGAAAGGTATCTTTTTTGGTTTTCCTGTCAAAGGTTGCCTTGAACTTGATCTAGTATGCCTCAGTATTGTCATTTAATGCTTCTCTCCTTTGCTTAAATTCAATAATATGAAAAATTCTCCTCTGGTTGTCATTATGCTCCTCCACTTCCTCTTGCAGAAATTTCAACACTGGTAGACCGAGTTGAGTTGGAAAAACAACATCCACCCCATAGACTAGATGAAATGGAGACGTTCCTGGTGAATTCTTGGTGCTGATCCTATCAGCCCACAAAGAATACTTTAGCTTATAATCCCATGATTTTTTATTTTCAGACAACAACTTCTTGATGATCCCGATGAGGGTTTTATTTGATGACTCATCCAACCCATTTCCCTGTGGGTAATATGGTGTAGAGTGTGTCAGGATAATGTTGTAATTCCCACTTAAATCAATCATGGCCATAGATTTCAATGCATGAGAATTGTTTTTTACTAATTTACTGGGGCATCCAAACCTGGAAAAGATTTTTGTCTCCAAGAAGTTCATGATCACCTTATCAGTAACATTCATGGTAGGAACAACTTCAATCCACTTTGTGAAGTAGTCAGTGGCAGTAAGGATCCACATGTGCTATCCACTGGAGGGTGGGTTTATCTCACCTATGAAATCTAGTATCCATTGCTAAAATGGACCATTGGTAGTAATGGGTTTCAAAGGAAGTGAGAGAATTTTTTGTTTTCCAGTAAATTTCTGACATTCTTCACAAGCTCTGACCATGGAAAAAACATAAAAAAATATGGTGGGATAGTAGTATCCAACCCTTAGAACTTTGAGGGATGTAGATTTACAATGTTGGTTCCCTCCACAAACTCCTAGATTCATATCTCTTATGACATGTTTTGACTCATATTCATCTAGATATTTTAGCAAAATACCAACAGGGTCTTTCCAATATAAATTCTGATTTAAAATGCAGTATTTTACAACCTTGAATTTAAGAGATCTAGTTTTGGATTTCCCCAATTGTGGTGGACATTCTAGGTGTTGTAAAAAATAAAAAACATCTCTATGCCAGGGTGAAAAATAATACTGATCAATTACTTGCATGGTGTTCTTCCCATCCTGCATCAGTGGAGCATCTAATTGATTAAAGGTATGGTGTAATTCCAACGATTTATAGTTTGAATCAGATAACAATTTTACAAGGTCTTGTCCCTTTATCATCTTAGTAGGATTTATGTGTGGGTCATATTCTAAAATTTTGACTATCCACTTGCCCCTCTTACCCCCACTGTCTTACTGGACAAGAATTTCCTTCACACTGTTGCTAGGAACATAAGTTGTTATGCTGGACTGCAGAAAATAAACTGTGAAAGACTTATAGCCTTTGACTAATGCATAGGCATGCTTCTCTAATATGTCATATTTCATTTCAACATCCCTGAGTGTTGTACTGAAGAAGTCAATGGTTGTTCATTTCCTTCTTCATTCTTTTGTAGTAATACAACATCAATAGTCTCCTCAAAGAAAAATGAGAAAATCAGGAATTATTTGGAATAGTCTAGACTAACCAGAACAGGGGCTTCAATCAAAGCCTGCTTAATCCTCCATGTTGGTCCTAAATTCTGCACCTGACTTCTAAAGGGAAAATCTAGGCCACCTCAAGTTTTGGAATGATTGATTTTTAATTTTGTTGGTCAGTTAGAGGTTTAGTTATACCAAGAAAAGAGCATGGTTGGGTTGCAAAACTTATATGGATGAGGGTCCTCCTTGGCTGGTGGCACACAAATGACAAACAAATGAAATAATAAAAACAAAGAGAAACAACAAACCACTCAATGAATAATTTGTTGCAAGAAGTTTAATACTTAAAATATTATTTCAAGACATTAAACATGTATCAAAATCACAATTACTCCCTCAAGTTGCGATAAAAACAAATCTTCACCAAGCATTATTTGCTTTCACAGGTTGCATATCAATAAAGACAAGTTATACAATAGCCGAAGGAAATGACATGTACATTGCACAAATCAAAAACTGCATTCAAGATAAGATAAAAACACATGAAGATTTGAACAAAACAATGTCATCAAGAGTATATTCACCAAGTAGAGAGATTTAATCCATTCATATAATGGGTCCAACTAGTTGTTGTGTTGCTATCCTTTCCCAAAAAGCTCCCCCTTCAAAACAATCAAAAAGCTGCATATTTATCAGGGTTGCAGAGGCTCTCGTTCATCTAGGACTGAGACCTAACTCTACATTAACAATTGTAGAAAGACATATTAACTTGACTAAAACACCATTGGAGTACAACAATGTATACTTTACAATTGACTTAATAAAAAAGAGTGGTTCTTATCACACATAGAAGACCACTTATTATGTTTTAAACTAAACAGAGTCTTGAACTGAATAATTGAAAATTGACACTAGCGATGAAACTAGATTGATGTGTGCGTTGGAATGAACTAAGACTGTGGAAGAAACTGATTCAGAGTGACATGGCTTAGTTCTTCATTGATCATGCCATGCGCACACGTTTTTGGAGGCCACTGGAGACAACTGGATGTGTAGAGTGAAAATATCCCAGAGTGACATGGTGACCTAACGTCATATAAGCCCGTGCTTGTGGAGGTTGTCAAGCGTGGTTTGTATCCACACTACTCTGACTCCCAAAATCCACCACCAACTTCCACATACCTCACAATATATACCATGGTTTCAATTGCGGGACCGCTTTGGAAGATTAACATTCAAGCATTTTCCATCCCCACAATGAAGTGTGGTCGTCGATCGTGTTTGTGATATGCGATTTGAGTGACCCTGCTACTTTAGCACCCCTGCTAAATTTCTATTCGTCTGCCATATTAGAACTCCCCTATCTGATTTAGAGATGGTGCAAATTTCTTAGAGCTCGGGAGATTTTGAACGCTGAGCATGAATATCTCTCGAAGTGACATGGTGACCCGACGTCATATCGTCAATGTGTCACCTAGAAGTAGCATGGATGATGCAATCGAAGGGCTTGAGATGAGAACCATGTGTCATGATTGATGAGTGCCACGTGCTTCAGCACCTTGGCGTTAAGGAGTTTCAGTGATTTCAGCCTGTGCTGAGTTGAAAAAAACCCATGGAGCGATAGGGCCCGAAGCAACGTGGCAGCCTGACGTCACTTCGAGACTTCATCTCTTCAGGACTTCGGGATGTAAAGCATGGAAATATCCTGAAGTAGTACGAGCCTGGTTGACGTGGCAGTCTCTCGTCACTTCAGGACTTTGTCTCTTCATCACTTCGGGATGTAAAGCATGGAAATATCCCAAAGTAGTATAGGCCCGGTTGACGTGGAAGTCTCTTGTCACTTCAACATTTCGGGCTTCGAGAGTTCAAGATGTAAAGCATGGAAATATCCTGAAGTAGTACGAGCCCGGTTGATGTGGCAGTCTCTCATCACTTTTGGATTTCATCTCTTCAGAACTTTTGTCTGGTCATTAATCCTTCCACGACTTTGAAACTCCGAATGCACAAGAGCCGTTAATCTAAACTGTACATGGGATATTCACCGTTGAAAATTGATCCTGTCTGTTTACTTGTATTTCAAGCTTGAAATGGACTACTCTGAATGCTGCATTTTCTCATGGTTTTTACCTGTTCATATAACATACTTGACCTACCTGTTGTAATTTCAATTAAGAGAAAACAAGATGACAAGTAATTCGAACCAAATCACGATATGTATTTATCCTTCAAGAAAAAAAAAAAAAAACTATGCGCAAAGAATCAGTTAAGCAAGCCAACAAGGAAAACCAAGTTATTGAACAGATGGGAAACCGACTTTATCAACTAGAATAGGAAAAATTTGACAAAGGCATAGGGAAATGAGAGAGCAGAGGCAGGGGTGTAGACCTAGGTTACAACATTGGCTCCAACTAGGGATAACACTTCCCTGCGAGGTCCTAGGAACAACAAATCAATGCCTTTGAATTTAATAACTTTTCCCCACCTCCCTTTTCTTACCTCTTTTTCCGTCTGCCAACCATGTATCTTTGCCACTATCTCTTAGCCATGCATCTTTGAAAATTAACATTGAAGCTAACCCGAGTTCCCTTGTTGGGCTATGTAGTCTTTATTCAAACTGAAACTTGAAACTGCAGCTATGTTGATTAAGGTTGGTTGTCATTGATGCTAACCCTTGAAGAAAGCCCCGCAACACAAAGCTTTGGGTAATGGAACCAATATTTTTTGATGTAAAGATGACTCATTATTGTCTTTTCATGGTTGATAAGAAGTAAAGATGGATGAACTCCAAAGTGGTCCGCTTATGGTGAAATCCCTCACGGGAAGACGCTTTGTGGAGTAAGAGAACCCATGCTTAATTGTGGAATAATGAGATGAAGGACAATTAATTTTTCAGGTAAACTATCCTAGATGGATAGTGCTTTTCATTCCATTTATGGTGGTATGTGGAACGTCACATAACTCCTCACAGTTAGAGAGTTATGACCATGAGAAGTTGGAGACCCCAGGTTTGGGTAATGGACCCAAGTTTCTTTGATGGATAACAGTATGATTTATGATATATTTTCAGATAATACTATTCTATATGAATAGTACATGTCTTTCCATTTCTGGTGGTATGTGGAACATCACATAACTCCTCACGGTTTGCGAGTTATGGCCTTATGAAGTTGGAGGACCCTCATATGTCATCTAGAAGCCCCAAAAGGTCAAAGTAGTCAAAG
>JZKD02S1615292.1:37313-47359 GCA_000966675.3 Picea glauca | reverse complement strand
CAGTCCTGCATATACAGTGCGTGTGCTTCGTCAGTCTACGTACCCCGGGTTGACAATTAAATGGTTGGGCAAGTACTACAACGTTATTATAATGACATATATTTCGCCTAACACTTGGGTTACAGAAAGAACATTCCTCACCTTACTATCCCCAAGCCAATGGGTAGGTGGAAGCTGTTAACAAAACTCTTCAGATGATTCTACAGCGAACTATCAACTCAGCCAAGTCAAATTGGCATTTGATGTTATACTCGGCATTATGGTCTTACCGAACCTCAGTTAAGACTGCAACCGTTTTCTCACCTTTCCAACTCGTTTATGGGCTAGAGGCAGTCTTGCCCATCGAATGTCAAATACCATATCTGAAATTGGCAGTACAGTTATTGCCAGACACTTCTCCTCTTGAAGAGCGGTTAGTACACCTTGAGCAGCTTGATGAGCAGCGTCACGATGTGGCTCTGGCCAACGAGGCTCATAAACATAAGGTCAAGTGTCAATATGATAGGTCCGTTCGTCCTCGGATTTTTTCTGAGGGCGACCTTGTCCTGGTCTATGACCAAGATAAGGACCCCCTAGGGGTAGAAAAGTTTAAACCCATGTGGTTCGGACCCTTCATTGTTAAGGAGGTTTTAAAAAAGGGCGCTTATCGTTTGGTCGATTTTGAAGGGAATGCTTTGGCGGGGCCTAGAAATGGGCTCTACCTCAAGAAGTATTACTCATAGAAAGGTCACTGTGGGTAACTTTTTGTAACATATGTATAGTCTTCGTGCTATTACCTTTTTACGTTTATTTTGAAAAACGTGTTATGGACGTGTCATTGATGTTATCTTTCGTCAATATGGCAGATGTCAAGTGAGTCTGAGGTGTTCGTTGGGTATGCGAATGGTGCTAGTAGACACATGCGGGGGCTTGCCTCTGCAGCTTGGGTAATCTTTACACCACAGGGTCAGTTGTTATCTTTCGGAGGGATATGCTTAGGTAACACCACAAATAATGTCGCTGAGTATAGTGCAATTATTGAGTTGCTTCGTGACGCTCTGTCATTGGGTATCTCTCGTCTCCGGGTCTATCTAGATGCTCAACTAGTTGTGTTGCAGCTAAACAGAGTATACTGGGTTCATGACCCAACTTTACACCGATGATTCCTTAGGGTACGTCTCTTGGAACGTAACTTTGATTATATTACATATTTTCATGTTCCTAGGAGTCTAAATCAAATCACAGATACTCTAGCTAATCACATTTTAGATTGGCATCTTGCTCACATATAAAAAGATCATGAACATAAACATGTAAATACATTTTTACACACATAATCCATAAGACACAAAAAAGAGATAAAAACCATATATAAACATCATAAAAATCCTCAGAGTACATAGATGGGCACAAGCGCCTCAAAAAGTAGGAACAATAACGAGTCACTAGGCTTATGCCCTCAAAAAAAATATACATATCAGTGCTCATGGCACATAAGAGTCTAAAGTCTATTCAGGGCCTATGGGCCCTGTTATAATCATATACAGCCTGGCCCAAACGCCTAAAAAATCAGACCCATGTCCGAGGTACCCCCACAATATGAGTCTGCAAGGAGGGTGGTAGGTCCTCTATCTCTACCATGGGAACTGTGCAAGTGAGCGCAGTAAAGTTCCGCTCAATCTGCCTCAGGACTCTCTCGGCCTCTCCTGTTGGGAGGTTCCCGGCTACTGCTGCTCCTCCAGCGGCGGCAGCTGCGGCTTCTAGCCATGGGCGACGCCTGTTCCATGCATAGTCGGCAGGTCGCACGGGTCCTACATCCACATGCAATGAACGTTCACCCATCAAAAACTCTGGTATACAAAAACATGATATATATATCAAAAAGACATAAAAATTACATATGAAAAACAAAAACAAAAAAATAGATACGTGGAGACTTACCCATCTCCCCTCGCTCCTCACCAAGAGGCACTGGTATCATTGGATCTCTGGAGAAATCAATCCCCGCATACGGGTAATCATCAATAGTTGGGATCTACCGTGACAGCCAGGCAAAAAAGTCGTCATTGAAGGCCTCTACGGTCCTTTCACCACCCTGTCGCGGCAGCAACGCTGCCCATCTGCACACTGCGGGGAAAGTAGCCAGATGTCCTCGTACTGTCAACCGAGGACTAAAACATGGAAATCTCTCAAAGAAAAACGAACACAAGATGGTCCCAAACCCGAAGTTCCTGTGTGTCTGTTGTTTGCAAGCTGTCAACTGACCTGTCATGCTCGCTAGTAGTGTGGTACTCCAATCAAAAATTTGTGCATTCATGCACTGGATTGCACAGTTCATCTATGCACGCGAAGCCTGATGCACGGCTGCGGAGCCGGTAATCCGCCCAATGAGCGATAAAATAGTCTGAAGGGCGAGGTTGGTAATCCTACTAACGGGTACCGAGGAAGATCTCTGATCGGTCCCAACTTCACAATACTCCTCTATCAGCTCCGAGACTTTGCTCGGCCCCGCAGGAAAAGTCTGAAATTTGACTGGTTCCCCTCTCCTTGAGAGGCCAGTCAAAAAATAAATATCCTCGGTGGTCGGAACCAAGGATTGCCCCTCTATCATGAAAGCCTTTGCATCAGGGTGCCAATAGTCAACCAGGGCATTCAGCAGCCTTGGTTACGCGCACATAAATGGACACAAAAAGAATTTCACTAAACCACACTGCGTCAGTATGGCCATAACGTTCGGATCTGCGGCCACTAACTCATTGGTGACCTTATGCTCCCTCTCCCTCCATTGAACATACATCCTGCCAACACAAAAAAGAAAAAAAGGAGGGCATCAGTACTTGTTTGAGTCAATTTTTCCATCATGCGGGGGGTACCTGCGGCCTGTAGAGGGGACAGTCGCTGGTACCCACGGGCAGTATTTGTCCTGCCCGCGGGTACCCGCGGGCTGTCCCTAGACAACCCGCGTTTGCCTAGGGCTGACCTCTTTGAGGTCGACGGCCCCCCGCAAAACACACTTAAATGCAATAAATAAAGTATTGAAGTGCAATATAAGGGAGTTTGTACTTACTTGGTCCAAGCAGAAGTCCGTTTCGTCCACCGTAGCTCCCGAAATCACGATCTTTGGCAAAGGGGGTCTTTTGGCTCCAGAGTCAATTTCCAAATCAGCAATGGTGATAATGAGCTGCCAGCTTCTATTTATAGACTCTTTGGCCTCTTTTTGTCACTTTTTTGGGCCCCTTTATCAGTTTCTTTATACCAAAAACCATGTAGAGTGATCCATGAGTTATATGGGAGGGATTTGATCAGGCATTGGGACAATTTTTATTGAGTTTCAAAAAATAAAAAATAAAATATATTGACGGTCCATATAATTTATTTATTTTTCAAAAATCAACTTGAGCATATAGGGTAGGATTTCATCCCGACTGTTGCATCTCATTTCCTTTTGTTCTTATGATATAGGATCGATCCCGTCCGGTTGTGGCACGAAACCGTCATATCTGCTCTAGAAGTGTCGCAACTTGGTGGTAGAGCTTACCGAAACATGGATGCCCTAGGTAGGTCCTGGTTGCATTATGGTGTCCATGCCGTTTCTAACAACATTGTAGGCTCGAGAGTCTGTATAGTCTTTCTTGAATACGAGTTTGAGCCTCATTTTGCATGGGTCTTTTTCACTCTTTGTCTTACCCTCTAGACTCCCAAAACATAACGGGTCTCCTTTTAAGCCCTTTTCAGACCCTCTAAACATGAAAAAATTGCCGAGCGATCTTGTGACCTTTCACGCTCGTTAAACTAAAATTTGAAGTCACGTCTGTCCGGTGGTAGTTTACCCCTTTTTTGGTTCGAATGGTCAACTGTACGAACAAAGGAATACTCTATTGAATTTCCGTTCTTTAGAAGAGTATCCTCAGGTATAATTTTATTCATTTTTCGGGCCCGAGGGACTAAATTTACGAAAAAGAAACCCCCCCGTAGTCCATAGTTAAGTTCTTTTCAGACTCCCTAAAATTGAAAAGATTGCCGAGTGACATTATTCTTTCACACTCGTTAAATTGGCCCAGAAGAATATTCCTGACGGAGTCCATAGTTAAGCTTTTTTCAGACTCCTTAAAAGTGAAAAAATAGCCGAGTGATCTTGTCCTTTTCACACTCGTTAAAATGGTTTTCAATTGATGTCTAATCGGTGCTAGTTTACCCCTTTTTCGAACCGATTAGACTATTGTCGAAAAAGGTACCCCAATGGAGTTTCCTTTTATGCTTTTTTAGACTCTCTAAATATGAAAAACCACTGAGCTTACCTTCTCTGGGCTCGTTAAACTTACATCGAAGGACGTTAACATTGTTTGTTCTATCAACCACATTTGCATCCTTTACCCATCATCCTAGTAACAGTTTGCCTTTGCGTCTTAACACCTTTGGCCACTGGAGGATTTTTTCTCGAGTATCATTTCCCTAGAACATCAGTCTTGTCCTTGTGCCTTGATCTTGTATGTTTTCGGTACTCGTTCCCCCATTGTAACGTAATATTCCTTTATTCTTTTTTCAAAATCATCGAAAAGAACAAAAAAATCAAATATACCCCAAAAAGAGGATGGGAAAAGTATTTTCTTTATTGGCAGCATAATGAGTCGCCCTTGGATAAAGAACATCTGTCCATTTGATTCATCAAACTATGGGATGTAGTACGACCTTAGGAAGCTTTGCTCACTATAGAGAGTTGTGTCCTCCACCGTTTGGTTACTCTTCCAAACATATGGAGAGTTTACGTTGCCTCCTGCTTCGTAGAATTATGATTAACAGATATGCTGCCTAAGTCTTATCACTTGTCGTGCTATTATCCAAGGGAATTTTGTCACTAAGCCTGATTCGGCCCCTCTGCAATATGTCTCTTGTCCGCATACCCGACCATCCTGAACGTCCAATCAAGTCTTTGTTCGAAATAACTGAAGCCTTCAGTCCGATCATCAAGATTATCAAGTCCATAACCGACGAGCCATTGAAAACCTTTGGGTAGTGCAGTCGTACACTCATATTACACTCCTACCTGAGTTTTAGAAGATTTTGAAGTTGTTGCTTGATCTCTGAAGTACAGCCATCATGCCGAAGCAACTTCTAGGAGATGGATACTTTATATGTATCTCTTTATGATTTCGAGATGTAGCTCCACTGTGTATTATTCGTGGCTACTCTTCATAGTTGTTTGACATGGATCTACAGTGTATTTGATTGGTAGCCATGGTTCTATTTTATCTTGAGCATGGGTATGCCCGCCTTGGTGAGACATTTGATATTTTTTGTAGACGACACCTCCTAATTCCTGATTCCTGGACTCACTCATTCAGCATATCAGTACAGATTGGTAAAGAATGGGTAATGTATTTCGGCCATTAGATGCTCTTATGACCTCACACATTAGGGGGCATCTGTTATAACCCTAAATTGCACCACACATGCTTACCTGGCATCAGGCCAACTCATACCCCTTCCTTGCCAAAGCCATGCTGAACAAACTCTTAAAAATCCTCTTAAATCAAGTAGCACGCACCCTAACCTACTACTGCACGTGTTGGAATGCTGGCAGGCCTACCACAACATGCGTTGGAATGCTGGCAGGCCTACTACAACCCGCGTTTACCTAACAAAGCACAAAAATAGGAAATTTGCCGACGGGACAAAAAGCTATGGGTCAGTTAACTGAAACTCCCAGCCATGCATGGCCAAGAGTGCATCCAAAACCCTAGCTCCTTCTAGCCTATAAAAGAAGGGGTAGGGGTACTATTTGGAGGAGGAAAAAGATAGCAAAGAAACTCTGCCCAATTGCCGAATCCATTTGTCCCAACCCTTTAGCCTTTCGTCAAGCCTAAGAAGAATTCAAGCAAAGCAGTTGGAGGACAAAGAAGAGGAGGAGCCCAAGATCAGGATCGAGGAGTGGTGGCCGGTCTCTATTATTATTGTAAGTTGATTCATCTTGAGATTGATAAAAGAATAGTTTTCCCGTCCCAATGCATGAGTTATATATGATTTATTCGATTTATGCTTAATCTCTAACCCTCAAATAGAAAAATAGCATGCATGCGTAGTGTTTTGCCGTGATTGCAGGATTGTGTTTGGAAGGAGTATCGCAAGCAAGTGGACAAAGTGCAATGGAGGATCTACACCAAACATCAGTAAAAAGGTTAGTAGGTCCTTTCCATGCTTGGATGTGGAAAAGGGGTTTTAGTTTTGGGGTGATAGGTTAAAAGTGATTTCTTTAGGGTCATGATCTGCATGCAAGCCTAACCCTAGCTTGCTAGTCCATAGGGTACTATTTCCCAACAATAGACTCTCACTACAGGAGTCCTGAAATCACGAAGTGCAAAAAGCCGAAAAGCTTACTTGACTCCATTTCGGAGTTTCGCAGATTGGGAAGGTGTCGAGAACTTTCACATCAAGAATGTCGAAATTGCGATATGCAAAATCGTGAAGTGATCTGGGCCGATAGATCCAGAAGGTGAATGTGGAAGACCACGTTAGAAAGGACAGGTGGAAGATCATGACACATGGCACAATCAAACAACAACAAGTGTCAAGTTGTTTTTTCATTTCAGGTCACTGGAATTCACAACTCTCAGTGACATGTGGAAACCACTCGGGTCACAACACATCATCGAGTGACGCAAGACTGACCTCACTCCGAGAGGTTTTGCTTCGGGAGTTTTATCACTATCACTCCCCCAAAGTCCCGAAGGATGAAGTCTCGGGGCAGAGAATAACTGTCGAATCATCGAGGGTTTGGACCGTTGATATGAATCCATTTTGGAGTTCAGATACCAGGAGTTGGAAGATTCAAGTGACGAGAGTCTTCATCGCAAGGATTGCAAAAGGCCAAAATGCGAATTGCCGAAATGATCAGAGCTAGTGCAACCAAGCTCCATTTCGGAGCTTCGGATACCGGGACATGAATCATCAAGAACACATCGCCACAGGAATGCCGAAGTGTAAAAAACCGAAATCACAAAAGCACTATATGGATAAGCGCTCAGTCACCTCTCGTAGTCACATGATCGAAGAGCTATAGAGAAAAGCTTGAAGCAACAAGCTCCTTTTTCATAGTTTTGGGGATCGCGACTTGGAGAGTAACAAAATCTTCACCATGGGGATCTCGAAATGCCAAAGTGCAAAATAGTGAAATAAATGCAAGATTCAATGGATCAAATCCAATGGTGCAGATGATTTTAAATATGATTGGAGGGCTACTGTTTCACTTCACAGTGTAACTGCTAGAAATCACTGATGGTTTTTTCCAGAGAAGCTGAAGAGTCTCAAGGAATCTCCCAGTGGAATGAAGACTGTTCATAGAGGCAATTGACAGATAGATCTAATTGCCATAGAAGCTGAAGAGTTGTAATGATGATCAGGCAAAGCACTTAACATGGAGAGAGAATGCATAAGCATGGCGAGAGAGGATGCAGAATGTGCACATAGACTATAAGTATGTAGAACAAAGAAGAGATGGGGTGCTATTGTTGTGAGGCATTCAGGAGTGTAGAAGGAGGAGAGTGCATCAGCTGAAATAGAGAGTAGAGGAATGGCAGATGAGATGGAGATGACACAGAGTGCATAACGGGAGAAGCACTTAAAGTGTCGAGGAGTGTGCACAAGACATTGATGCAGATAGAGTACCTCAGTGTAGAAGAACAATGATAAGTTTGGTAAGCCAATGATAAAAAATTGTATCACTGTGATAAGTTTCATTAGCAAAATTTATATGCTAGGGTGGAAGGGAGGTGCTAGGGAGGATTGTTGTCCTCAGAGGTACAAGTGGGTGCTTGAACACAGGGAGTTGTAGCTTCCATCTGGTTGCAGCCAGAGAAACCAGGGTGGCAAGGTGGTGCAAGGGAGAACTGTTGTTCTCTGTTTTACAGGTTGGTGCTTGTATGATTGGAAGTTGGTGCTTCCATCCAGTTGGTGCTGGAACACTTGGGGAGTTGGTGCGTCCTTCTAGTTGGTGCTAGAGAAACCAAAGAGTTGGTTCTCTCAGTAAGAAGCAGCTTGCAAAACAGAGGTTGCAGCCTCATTATGAGTTGGTGCTCATATGTATGATAATGTAAAGAATGTAAAGATTACTTATCATATAAAGAAGAAGAGGCTTTTACCCTTTATGGGTTTCCTCTATAAATATATGTCCTTGTGTATCTCATATGTGTGACTGATGTTGAATGTGCTATTTCTCATTTCCCTTCTTTATTTTGATTGTCATTAAGTGTTGTGTAAAGAGTTTAAAATAAGCATAATTGTTTAAGCATGGTAACAACTGTCTCACCCCCCCTCTCATTTGATCAACAATTGGTATCAGAGTAGGCCCCTTTTATATAAAGGTAGATCATAGAGCTTAAACATGTCAAGCCATGAAGGAAATTCAACCAATAAGGATCCTCTGTTCAATGGAACAAACTTTGCCTTCTGGAAAGTTAGAATGAGAACCTACATAATGGATTTAGGTGCAGATGTTTGGGATGTGGTAGATATTAGTTATGTAAAGCCAGTTGTACTAGCTAATAAGGATGAAAAACTAGAATTTAGCTTCAACGCTAAGGCTATGAATGCTATCTTGAGTGGGCTTGCAGAAGCAGAATTCGTAAAAGTTATGCATCTAGGAACTGCCAAAGAAATGTGGGACAAACTCATTATCATTTATGAAGGTAATGAGAAGGTAAAGGATGCCAAGCTTCAAACCTACAGAATTCAGTTTTAATAGCTGAAGATGAAGGAAGATGAAATTGTTGAAAAATACTTTCTAAGAGTAGAAGAAATGGTAAATGCAATGAAAGCACTTGGTGAAAAAATTGAGGAACCTTCTTTAGTTCAGAAAATCTTGAGATCTCTCCCATATAGGTTCAATCCGAAGGTATCTGCTATAGAAGAACTAAATGATCTAAAAAAATTTGGAGTTTGATCAACTTCTAGGAACATTGACTGCATATGAAATGAGAATAGTTAAAGATAAACCCACCTCCAGAGAAGCATCATTTAAGACAGACAAGAATGAGGATTCTGAGCCCGATGAAATTGAAGCAAAATTTGTGAAGAGACTGAAGAAGGGATCAGGCAAATACAAAGGTAAACTGCCTTTTAAATGTTTCAACTATGGTAGGATAGGTCATTTTGCAAATAAATGTCCTCACAAAGGAAAGGATCAGACATGTGATGATGAGAAGTACAAACACATAAATTTCTATAAAGAGAATAACTTTAAGAAGAAAAGTCTTTGCGTAAACAATGATGATGATCCTTTAGATGATGAAGACAATGATTCATCTATTGAAGATAAACAAAATGACTTCATACTTATGGCCAAAGAGGATTATGATAATAACAACACAGGGAGTGATGTTAATGAAGAAGAATCCGTGGTTGACATGGAAGGAGAACTGATCAGTGCACTGGAAGAGATTGACAGACTAAGAATCAAGAACAGAAAGCAAAGACAATTGCTGATACAGTTCGAGAAAGACAGTAAAGAACCTGATGAAGACCTTGTCCTACTAAAAGTAGAATTAGAAGAGGCAAATAAAATCACAGACATTTTGAAACGACAGTTATCAGAAAAGAAGGCAAGATGTGAAGCATTAGAACAAGAAGTAGAAAACTAGGAAAGAGATGGAGAAGTTTCAAGCCTTGTATAATCAGAATTTGTCAAGTATCAAAGCCTCAAAAGGATTAGCCACCATTCTGAATCAACAAAGGAATCCAAAGCTAAAAACTGGTTTGGGTTATGAAGAGGGATCAAGTAGTGGCAAGCCAAGAAATGAAGAACCCATCAAGTTTGTCAAATGTACAACCAATGACAAAAACAAATCCTGCAGAAACAAAGGAAGACAATCAACCGCCTAGGACGAGTAAGGAAAAAGGTGTTAGGATTGAATCTGTAGAACAAATAAATAGTGCGCTCCCCGCTGAAAGACATTATCAGCATGGAAGAAATCGATTTGCTCAAAGAAGACAACCATTTTCTAGGTACAAAGAATTTTTCTATGGCTATTGTTTCTACTGTTCTAACTTTGGTCACAAAGCTGTAAATTGTTCCT
>JZKD02S1615292.1:24855-34872 GCA_000966675.3 Picea glauca | reverse complement strand
AGAAACAATGACTTATGGTCTGTGGTATCCCAAAAATCAGAATTTTCAGTTAACTGCTTATTCAGATGCAGATTGGGCAAACTGTGTTGATGAGAGAAAAAGCACTAGTGGAGGATCATTCTTCCTGGGTGACGCATAAGTAGCATGGCTTAGTAAAAAGCAAAGTTCGATTTCTTTATCGACTACAGAGGTAGAGTACATTGTTGCTTCTACCTACTGCACTCAGGTATTATGGATGATTCAAACACTTGCAGACTTGGAGGTAAAATACGTTACATCGATCCCAATTCATTATGATAACACTAGTGCCATCAGTGTGTCCAAGAATCCTATATTCCACTCCAAGACCAAGCATATTCCCATAAAATACCATTTTCTGAGAGAGCAGGTCACCAATCAGGTTGTTCAGGTTCATTACATTTCAACCACAGAACAAATTGCAGACATATTTACTAAACCAAGAGCCAAGATACCATTTGAATATCTCCGACAGAAGCTAGGTGTCATCTTGTCTCACACCTAAGAGAGTCCATCATGTTAGGGGGAGTTTTGTATTGATTGAATAGCTGATACCTCCTAAAAATACTGCAACAGCTCAGGGGGAGCATGTTTTCTTTGACATTGATGTCAAAGGGGGAGAAAAGAAGTGGTCTAGACTGGATGCTACAATTGGATGTCCAAACATATTAGTGCAGTCGTTCAGGGTTGCCATCAATGCCAAAGGGGGAGATTGTTGGCATGTTTACAGGAAGGTATGCTTGTCATTGATGGCAAGATCAGAGTATGCATCGATGGAAAAACATGAACAAAGTAAGCTCAAGAGGAATTAACACAGAGTCGAATGCAGTGCAAAGGTGTGCTTGTTCATTTGATGGAAAACAAGCAAGCAAGGAAGACTAGCAGCGCAATGATGATTGAATGGAAAGATCGAAGTGTTGGTAAAAATCCATTTCGGAGTTTCATCTACCGGGATTTCGGATACCGGGAGATGGAGATATCAAGGACTCTCACTAAAGGAGTCCCGAAGTCGCGAAATGTGAAACGCCGATGTGATGTTAATCAGACTCCATTTCAGAGTATTGGATACCGAGATTTCAGATACCGGGAGATGGAGATGTCAAGGACTGTCACTACAGGAGTCCCGAAGTCACGAAATGCAAAACACCGATGTGATGTTAATCAAACTCCATTTCGGAGTATTGGATACTAGGATTTCAGATACCAGGAGATGGAGATGTCAAGGAATCTCACTATAGGAGTCCCAAAGTCACAAAATGTGAAACGCTGATGTGATATTAATCAGACTCCCTTTCAGAGTATTGGATACTGGGATTTTGAATACTGGGAGATGGAGATGTCAAGGACTCTCACTACATGAGTCCCGAAATTGTGAAGTGCGAAAAGCTGAAAAGCTAACCTAACTCCATTTTGGAGTTTCGTAGATCGGGATTTGAAGGTGTCGATAAATTTCACATCAAGAATGCCAAAATCATGATATGCAAAATCAAAAAGTGATCTGGGCCGACAAATCTAGAAGGTGAATGTGGCAGACCACGTCAGAAAGGAAAGGTGGAAGATCATGACATGTGGCACAATCAGACAACAACAAGTGTCAAGTTGTTTTGGCATTTCAGGCCAATGGAATTCACAACTCTGAGTGACACGTGGAAACCACTCGGGTCATGACACGTCATCGAGTGACGCAAGACTGACCTCACTCCGAGAGTTTTTGCTTCAAGAGTTTTATCACTATCACTCCCCCAAAGTCTTGAAGGATGAAGTCCCAGGGCAGAGAATAACCGTCGAATCATCAAGGGTGTGGACCATTGATCCGACTCCATTTCAGAGATTCAGATACTGGGAGTTGGAAGAGTCAAGTGACGAGACTCTTTATCGCAAGGATTGAGAAAGGCCAAAATGCGAATTGCCGAAATGATCGTAGCTAGTGCAACCAGGCTCCATTTCGGAGCTTCAGATACTGGGACACGGATCATAAATAACACATCACCACAGGAACGTCGAAGTGATGAAAAGAGAAATCACGAAAGCACTATATGGACAAGCGCTCGATCACCTCTCGTAGTCACATGGTCGAAGAGCTGTAGAGAAAAGCTTGAAGCAGCAAGTTCCTTTTTCGGAGTTTCGGGGATTGCGACTTGGAGAGTAACGAAATCTTCACCATGGGGATCCCGAAATGCCAAGTGAAAAATAGAGAAATAAACACAAGATTCAATGGATCCAATCCAACAATGAAGATGATTCTAAATATGATTGGAGGGCTACTGTTTCACTTCGCAGTGTAACTACTAGAAATCAATGATGGTTTTTGCCAGAGAAGCTTAAGAGTCGCAAGGAATCTACCAGTGGAATGAAGACTGTTCGTAGAGGAAATTGACAGATAGATCTAACTGCCAGAGAAGATGAAGATCTGTGATGATGATCAGGCAAAGGACTTGACATGGAGAGAGCATGCAGAAGCATGGCGAGAGAGGATCCAAAAGGTGAACAAAGACTATAAGTATGCAGAACAAAGAAGAGATGGGGTGTTGTTGTTGTGAGGCATTCAGGAGTGTAGAAGGAGGAGAGTGCAACAGCTGAAATAGAGAGTAGAGGAATGGAGGATGAGATGGAGATGACACACGATGCATAACAGGAGAATAACTTAAAGCATAGAGGAGTGTGCACAAGACACTGATGCAGACAGAGCAGCTCAGTGTAGAAGAACAATGATAAGTCTGGTAAGCCAATGATAAAAAATTGTATCACTGTGATAAGTTTCATTAGAAAAATTTATATGCTAGGGTGGAAGGGAGGTGCTAGGGAGGACTGTTGTCCTTAGAGGTTCAAGTGGGTGCTTGAACACAGGGAGTTGTAGCTTCCATCTGGTTACAGCCAGAGAAACCAGGGTGGCAGGGTGGTGCAAGGGAGAACTGTTGTTCTTTGTTTTACAGGTTGGTGCCTGTATGATTGGAAGTTCGTGCTTCCATCCAGTTGGTGTTGTAACACTTGGGGAGTTGGTGCTTCCTTCTAGTTGGTGCTAGAGAAACCAAAGAGTTGGTTCTCTTAGCAAGTAGCAGCTTGCAAAACAGAGGTTGCAGCCTCATTATGAGTTGGTGCTCATATGTATGATAATGTAAAGAATGTAAAGATTACTTATCATATAAAGAAGAAGAGGTTTTTACCCTTTATGGGTTTCCTCCAAAAATATCTGTCCTTGTGTATCTCATATGTGTGACTGATGTTGAATGTGCTATTGCTTATTTCCTTTCTTTACTGTGATTGTCATTAAGTGCTTTGTAAAGAGTTTAAAATAATCATAATTGTTTAAGCATGGTAACAACTGATTCACCCCCCCTCTCAGTTGATCAACACATTTTTTCATGTGTTATACTTAGGATCATTGCAAAGGAGTGTGTCACAATAATAAATCCAATCTCCTTTGTTGTTTTGTTGAATTTATAAAATATTTTGACATAATGCCTAAGAGAAGCCTTTGGAATAAGTTGGAAGAGCTAAATGTTCCTTTCGAGTTGAGGATTGTTACGAAAAGGTTGTATGAGAACATTATTGTCAAGTTTAGGACTATTGAAGGACCATTGACGGTTGGTTAGAAGAAATTAACTTAATATATGAGTCAAGAAAGGTTGTTGTTATAGCCTTAATTGCCACTATATAGGCTAGAGAGGAAGCTGAGAGAGGATAGAAACCATAATACATGTTTTGCCTAAAGTTTGACCCCTTTTGGAGCACTTTTAGAGGTCCTCACAGGACACCTAATAGACAACAAGTGAGGACCCTCATTTGTCAGCAATGTTCAACAGACGAGGCACTCTCAAAATTCTATAATTGGGGAGCTACGAGGTGATAGGAAAGGGTTAAGTTGGATATTTGTGTCAAATGCCTAGGAACTCACATCATTTGAGTCTCTAATGGTCTTTAGAAGATCTAGAAGCCCCTCCCAAGCCCCCTCTAAGAGAAATATAACAAAGGAAAACATTGAGAAAGAGGAGGAAGAATTGAATGGTATTGTTATGTTGTCTAACTATAGAGGTATCCATCATCACTACCAGAAATTAGTGAGACTAGCCTGACCAAGAAGATGCAAGGAGGGGCAAGGAGCTAGGAATCAAAAGAGGATGAATCTTCATCAAGTTGAGGTATGACTTGGTATGTATTATCGATGTTTTATTAATAGATCATTTGGTTTTCCCCCTCCATATTATTTGTATTTTATGAGTTGGGATTTGATTTTATAATTGATTAATCAAAGTAGATCTAAGGAATTATTGGTTATTCTTAACACTAGAGAAAGGAAAATGGTTGCGTTGATGGTTCCTAAATCCCTTTAGTTCAAAAGCAGGAACCAAACTCGCCACCGAGGCCCAATTAGACTATGTAGTGTATAATAGTTGAATGGTTCTCCAGATCTCATGATCCGACCAATTAATCGATGGGCTTTACGTTTTCTCGTGAAGGCCTCTTCTTCAATTCAGATGTTCTCTTTTTGTATTTTATTTTTGGTGTGGCTGGTATAAGATGGAAATCCAATATAAACGAACTAGGCAACAAATGGGAACAAAATTAAATTACTGGACAAGAGGTTGGGTTTGGGATAACCCTTACACCCTAGCATGTAGACAATGATCATATACCACAGGCTTAGTACTAATACATCAACCATGTGAATATTCCAATTACTGACTAAGAAACGAGTTATCAAAAGAAAACATGCATGTGATAAACAATGGTAAGAAAAATAATTCACTCAACTCTAATCATCAATCACATAATAACATAAAGATTCATTTTCATCATTAAAGAAAGAACTGTAAAACATTGTATCACATAATTTATCAATAGATTTAATAGCTCTTACACGTTACTGCATCCATTCATGAGACAGAATAGGAAATAGTTCTTCTCCACATCCAATCATACACGCATTTGATGAAAACATAAACTTGTCTCTCATCCAGAAGGACTTCTCAATTAAAGGAAACTCCAAAATAATTCTTAACAAAACCAGAAATGAGAGTTTCTTGCAACAAACATCGACTCTTAAATAATTGGTCGATGCTCTTACTTATAACATAAAATTAACTGAAAATAACAGCTAAAGTGTAGATAAGTAAAAAAAAATTTCCACATGGTGTTCTCTTCTATCAATTTGTCTAAGAGTCATCTCAAGATATCACTTTAAAAAGGTGACTCTTCTCGTACTCCGACCACTAGATGAACAACTCCTCGTAGGTATTGGCATATGGGAATCTATGTTGTTCCATCAGGGCCACGTAAATCTCTCTGATCTCTACTACATGTGCCCAATACTTGACCACACTGGCACTTAATTGTTGCAACATAGCCTGAGCTTTGATTGGGTGTTCCATAAACTGTTGCACCTGACCTGGTGCTATGTCTGTCACCTTTTCTAGTTCTTCGACCCATGTTGAGTCTTTCTCGATGTGTGATTTAAATATGTCGTGCAAGTCGCTGAAGTCATCGTATGTACCGAACTCGGGGAGTCTGATATCCTTCACCGCCTTGTTGATTTTGACTCAGCTCCTCTCGCACTTGACTCATTTTCTTGAATCTACCATTGAGGCTCCCAAACCATTCTTGCTCAATACTCGGAGGCATATTTCCTACGATCAAAATTAAAATCATTTAGAGACTACATATAGAACAACACTTGGTAAAATATATGTATAAAGTGTAAGCGTGAAGAATCCAGATTGGTACATACCTGTAAATATTGCTAAACCTGGTTGTTTGATACTTACGGGATCTCTACAATCTTTTGAATTTCTTGCAACTCTTATGTTATTGCCGTCATTTTTTCTCTAGTTAGGGTGGGTTACATCCACGTGCCACAACATGAAAGATCAGGTACGGAAAAATATGAGAGTTTAAGTCACGCTAGTGGCCAGTTGGCCTTTGGAGTCGGGAAAGGATGTTAGAGCCAAACATGTGTTGAAAATACAAGTATGTTCCAAAAGAGTCGGATCTTGTCATAAGGGAAGTCGTTAGGTGCCCCAAGTTGAGACAAGTTGTTTAAACAGAAGTCGCATCAGCAAATGCATCAACCATCACTAGCTCATCATGAAGGTTGGGGATTGAAAAATCAAGGTGATCGTACCACACACCCTCTGCAACTCCTATCGGTTGTATCTCACATGCCCCGAAACATACTTGTTGTGTGGATGTGCCACAAAAAATCTTTAGTTTGCTTCAAAACATCCAGTTGCCATGAATCTAGTGTTCCTTGGCACGTTTCCACCCACTGCCCACTCTGTTATAAATTCTTAAAAACTTGCGATAATAACCTGTTAAACCCAGAAATCCATGCAATCTCTTGAGATTCTTTGGGTGAGGCCAATATTGCATAGCTTAAATATTTTTAGGATCGACCTCGACATCGGCCTTGCCAACAAAATGACCCAACTACTCGAATTTTGAGGCATCAAAAGAACATTTAGATTGTTTGAGGAAAATTTGGTGCTGAGAGAGTAGATGGAGAACTCGGTCCACATGAGAAAGATGGGTTGTCCAGGTTTTACTATAGATGAGGATATCATCAAAGAAAACTAAGACAAAATAACATAAAAAAGGATGGAAGACATTATTCATGAGGCTTTGGAAAGTGGAAGGAGAATTACACAAGCCAAAGGGCATGACCAAAAACTCATAGTGGCCCTTATGAGTTCTAAATGAAGTCTTAGGAATGTATGCCTCTTTCATATGGATCTAGTGGTAGCCAGAATCAAGATCAAGTTTAGTAAATAACTGGATGCCACTCAATTCATCCAAGAGGTCATCAATGATAGGAATGGGAAATTTTTCTTTAATGGTGAGTTTTTTAAGGGTGTGGAAGTCAGGACACATGAACCAAGAACCTTATTTCTTAAGGACCATGACCACATGTGAAGAGTAAGGGATTGTACTAGGGTGGATAACACCTACGTTGAGCAGGTCTTGAATAATTTTCTCAATTTCATTTTTTTGGGAAAGGGGGTGACGATAGGGACATATATTGGGAGGAAGGCTTCCTGGGACAAGAGGAATGGAATGATCATGGATACCATGGGAAAGATGAAGTCCCTGGGGAGTGGGAAAAAAACTTGATGTTTAGAGAGGCTGGATTGGAGGTCCTGTGATGCAGAGGGTGGCTCAGTTGCTTGTATGGCATGGAGTTGGGAAATAATTCCAGGATGATCTTTTTTGAGTATATTTTCCATATGATGGGAACTAATGATATCCGGGGAACCGACGGTGATGCCTTGGGACTTATATTGTTGGCCCTCTTGGTCGAATTGCATGGTTAATTCCTAAAATCCATGAGAATGGGACCCAAAGTCCTTAGCTATTCTGCACCCAACACAATGTCACAACCGCCTATGTCGATAACAAACATATGAGATTTCAGGTGGTAGTCACCAATTTGGAGACACAATTTTTCACAACACCCTCCACATTTCATGGATCCACCATTGGAAATCATGATTTGAAAATTATTGACTGCACAAATATAGAAATTAGTTTCTTTGGAAATGTGGCGATGAATAAAATTATGTGTGCTTCCACTATCAACAAGAATGATGACCTTCCTATGCTTGATGTAATCAATTAGCTTGAGGGTTTGGGGAGAAGAGAAGCCAGTGAGAGAATTTAGAGAAATTATTGGTTCTACTTCGGGAGGGTTTGAGGGAGGGGTTATGTCAGTGGGTTCAGGTGACACTGACACAAGGGGAGCCTCAACATCCTCTTCCGAAACATCCTCCGAGATGGCCATAAAAATATTTTATTCCTTACACTTGTGTCCCGAAAAATATTTTTCATCGCAATTATAACAAAGGCCTTTGAGTTGGCGTTCAGCCATTTCAGCCCTGGTCAATTTTTGGATCCTTAGTGGAGTAGAAGGAGGAGTGGGAGTTACTGGTTTAATGCGAGGAATAAAGGAGGGTTTTCATTTTTTAGAAGAGACAACATGTTGTGATTCCTTATCTCTTTTAGTAGTTTCCACCCAAATATGAGGTCGAGCCATGAGGACAAGAGCACGAATCTCATCCTTGAGGCCACTGATAAAAAATTCCTGGAAAAAATCATCTTACATGCCCTTTGTACGAAAATCTAGTCACTCAAAAGAAGCTATAAAGTCTTCCACTGTGCCAGATTGTTTCAACTTTGTCAAACGACTTAAATGGTTGGTGTTAGTGTCTAAGTGTTCATAAATCTCTACCACAAAGTGTGTCCAAGCCACATACACTTGGCGAGATTTTTTTCTCCATTGCCACCATTGCCAACGTTCTTGATCTAGATGGAGAACACCATACCATAGTTTGTCCAACTCATCCGTAATGCCATACAAAGATAAATAATTTTCCATTTGAGTTACCCAGCCAGTGGGATCCTATCCATCAAATTTGGTCACATCCACACGCAGAAGGCATATGTCACGTTGAAAGTGATGGGGCTAAAAATTCTTGGAATGAGAGGAAGTTTCACCTTCAGTATGCAAAGGTGGGTCAAATAAGGGAATATCTATAGGGATATGCAGCTTGGCATAGATCATCGTAGTGACATATACAAGCTAGGTATTAATGTCTTCTTTGATGTCTTGTTTGAGTTCTGTGATTGAGGAAGCGATGGAGGAATGCATCTTTTTATTGATGGTGGAAATATTAGCACTAAGATGTCGCACTTCGTGTTGGGTTTCTATGAAATTAGAGTGCAAGGTAGTGAAGTGAGCTTCCAATTCTTGGTTACGGGTATGGGACATGATGATGAGGGAACACAAAAAAGGGCGGGTGGGACCACACAGAAAACGGGTTATGAGTGAAGTGTATCACAACGATCAGGGAAACAAGTTGAATCCAATGGGGTAAATCCCAAATAAGGGTGTTGGAAGGGAGTCAGGTCCATAAGAAAAATTTTTGTTGAAAAATAATAGGCATGACTGCAATAAGGACAAAGAGAGAAATCCAATGGAATAGGTCTCAAATAATGGTGCCCACAGGATCCAGACTTTTTCTTTTTAACTCCTAAGGAATTATACTTCGATATAAAGAATAATGCAGTGATGAAATTCCCAAATGATTAACAGGAAGAAATGTGTAGTAATTTTGCAACTCGAATAAAGGAGACATAGTTGCACCGCAATAGATCTTGTTTATTTTGTTTTTGTTTCTGTCCCAAGGGTTAGGTATTCAAGGGTTCTACAGACAAGGGTTTTCCATGTGCTATAGCTCTTTGATATACATGCGAGGTCCAACAATAGTACTCAGCCCAATGTCTCAGGGCACCAACTAAGGAGGCTACATCATGCCCTTAGCCATACTACCCGACTACCCATGTACTAGAGAGTATGTTTCCAAGTGTTGTTCTTGGTGGCACTGATGGGTGTTATTTATGCACTAAAAACACAGTAAAAACCCTCAATTAAATTGTCAAGTCGGGGTAAGTAAACTTAGAGCTCTAGAAAAATATATGCCAAAGCTAGAAGGCCTAGTAGGAGTATAATCTAACTAATGAAGGCAGCTATCTAAGTCTAATCTACTCAAGAAAAACTATCTAATGAGTAAACCCTACTAAGCAACTTGAAATAACCTAAGTACTTTTGGGCCAAGGATCGATGGATAGATCTAAGAAAAGCAAGTAAAAACCCTACTTGAAGCAAACTAGTTCATAACAATAAGAAAAACAAAAATATTTAACATGACAATGAGCAACTAACAAAATCAAACTATTTTAACTTGCCAACCTACATTCAATGAGCAACTACCTTGTGAAAGAAAATAAATAAACAAGCAATCAAAGATACCTAACTAACCTACTAAAGCAAGTAAACAAGTAAGCAAAGACAACTATCTAACCTACTAAAGCAATAGACAAATAAGCAAATACATCTAACTAACCTACTAAAGAAAATAGACAAGTAAGCAAAAACAACTAACTACTGCAAGCAATCAAATTAAAACTTCTCATTGAACAACTATCTAGCCTAAGAGGCAAGTGGACTAA
>JZKD02S1615292.1:0-24845 GCA_000966675.3 Picea glauca | reverse complement strand
TAGTTTTTAGGCTAAGTGGCTTTTTGCCAGTCTTAACTGTCAAGTGAGGGTTTGCAAATTGGTAGATAAAGGCATCCCAATTTTGCCCCTGTTTCTCTAGTTCGGCAAGAACGAAGAGTTTGATAAAGCCACGGTGGAAGAGACTATTGTGGGGATTAGTCACATTCTTCCTCACTTGAGAGGACATCATCTTCAAGCTTTTGAGAAAATAGAAGGGGAAGTTCAAGGGTTTGTTGAACATAAAATGAGCCAACAATCTAAAATGACAAGCTTTGAAAGTAGAGTATCTACCTTCACATGTAATTAACCTTGTGATGATGATGAGGGGATTGATCAATTTTTCCTTTATCCACTCCTTAGCATACCCTTTTTCCCCTGAAATGATCTCGAATTAGGGATTAAAAACTCTGTTATAACTTGAGCACGGAAATTGGTGGTTTTTGAACCATATATCTCCCATCCTTGGGAGCTTTGTGGCAGCAACAATGGACTCTTCTGAAACTTCAATGGTGATAGACCCTACATGTGTTGTCTTACCATTGAAACCAAATGCAAATTGCATGGAGAGGTCGTCATCCTGGCCCTGCAAGCTAGACAAAAATGGCCCCTAGCCTACGTGCAAAAGAACTTATTTGCACTGTGCAAATTCAGGAATGGAAAACAAGTATGCATAGGATGAGGGTTCATATCTTCTGGGCATTGTGACAGAGGTGAAATTTACCAAGCCAAGGCGTAATAGAGCCAAACAGTGGCACAAATTGAGCACAGGCCGAAAGTGTTTTAAACAAGGGACGAAATGGCAGAGGTTTGGGCGCGATTTATTAACGCATGGGAGAGCAAATGGTAAGGAAGAATTGAGATAATAGAGTTCCCAGCCCGATTTTGAATGCATCTATAGTGGAGTAGGTTACCCACATGTGCGCACGAGCTTCCATGTATGGGAATTTCGAATTCGATGGCTCATTTTTTAGGCATGTAATGATGTGTGGTTAGATCAATGTCTAAGTCTTTTGACTTGGAAATTTGATCATAAACATATGAAGCATCTTTAATCAATGCCCGCAACTAATTCAATTGAATGTAATTTATTTCCAGTTACCTGGAATATAGGACAATTACTGGTGTGCAATTCACATAACACTTCATTTGCCACCTCAAACGACATCTCATACGACACCTCATACAGTACTTCATCCGGTACCTCTGTGTTAAGTGCATTTTCACCTCTTATAATGGATAGCCTGCAAATTTGAAGTGTTTTTGACNCCGAATGCAAATTGCATGGAGAGGCCGTCATCTTGGCCCTGCATGCTAGACAAAAATGGCCCCCAGCCTACGCGCAAAAACACTTATTTGCACTGTGCAAATTCAGGAATGGAAAACAAGTATGCATAGGATGAGGGTTCATATCTTCTGGGCATTGTGATAGAGGCGAAATTAACCAAGCCAAGGCGTAATAGAGCCAAACAGTGGCACGAATTAAGCACAAGCCGAATGCTTTTTGAACAAGGGACGAAATGGCATAGGTTTGGGCGCGATTTATTAACGCATGGGAGAGCAAATGGTAAGGGAGAATTGAGATAATAGAGTTCCCAGCCCAATTTTGAATGCATCTATAGTGGAGTAGGTTACCCACATGTGCGCATGAGCTTCCATGTGTGGGAATTTCGAATTCGATGGCTCATTTTTTAGGCATGTAATGATGTGTGGTTAGATCAATGTCTAAGTCTTTTGACTTGGAAATTTGATCATAAACATATGAAGCATCTTTAATCAATGCCTACAACTAATTCAATTGAATGTAATTTATTTCCAGTTACCTGGAATATAGGACAATTACTGGTGTGCAATTCACATAACACTTCATTTGGCACCTCAAACGACATCTCATACGACACCTCATACAGTACTTCATCCGGTACCTCTATGTTAAGTGCATTTTCACCTCTTATAATTGATAGCCTGCAAATTTGAAGTGTTTTTGACAATCACAGTAGTTAATGAGCAGAGGTAGAATGCTCCATGCTCACTCAATCTTCTTGCATATGACATATAATGTCAAAAACCTACAATGAACAGGTTATAGAAAGAATAAAAATGTATTGTCAAACCTACAATATGTTGGATTAATGAGAGGGGGGTGAATCGGTAATAGCGTAATTATAATCCTTTTTCTTAAAATGTTATTTCAATGTAGAATTATTATCCAATAATGAGCAATAAGAAATAAACAATCACACACATACACAGTACACAAGTGTTTTACGTGGAAACCCAAATTGGGAGAAAACCATGGAATGTTTTTTCTTATATGTCTTGAATAATTACATTCATTGGAAGCACCAACTTCCTTTATTTTCCAGCTCCAACTGGAAGGAGGCTCCAACCCCCTAGTTTATCAGGCTACAACCTGAGGAAATCTTCAACTCCCCAATTCTCTGTCTACAACCAAAAGGAGGCTACAACCCCCTATGTTCTCCGACTACAACCACCTGTCCTTGCCCCATCCTGCCACCCTGAAGTAGAAGTAGAATGACGGAACCACTATCACACTATCACTGTGAGATATACCGATGTAAACCTATACCAATAAATCTGAACCATGCATCGACCATGCATCAACCTGTACCTCAACCTGTAATCAACCTGTACCATAAACAATTGAATCAACCATGCACCAACCTGTACCAAACAACCTGTAATCAACCTGTACCATAAAAAAGTGCATCCAATCATGTACCAAGTATGTACCAATCATGTGTCAACTAATCATCAACTATTATTCATCAATATGTACCAACATCATCAACTATACACCTCATGTATGTGCCAACTTATCAACTACTTGTCTCAACCATGTACTCAACATGTACCTCAACCAAAAGCCCTCATCAATTTCATCATCCAAATCTTATTTGTAGCTTTGTAATAGATCTGGTGTATATGACCACATTCCTACAAACCTTGCTTAACTTTAACAACAAGAGACTAGCATTTTCATCAAACTTTTCTTTAGTCTCACATGCCTAGTTTTGGATTAGTCAACAACCCTAAATTCAAGTAATCATAACTTTGAACCTGTAATGTATAAATATATGAAACTGATACAGAATGTTCTTCGGTGTGTTTTTTGAAATTCTTCTAGGTGTCACTACTTGGAACCTCTCAGAAAAGGAGTTATAAAAAAATGACATACCTTGTTGAATTCTCGNTATGATCACATTCCTGCAAACCTTCCTTAACTTTAACAACAAGAGACTAGCATTTTCATCAAACTTTTCTTTAGTCTCACATGCCTAGTTTTGGATTAGTCAAAAACCCTAACTTCAAGTAATCATAACTTTGAACCTGTAATGTATAAATATCTGAAACTGATACAGAATGTTCTTCGGTGTGTTTTGTGAAATTCTTCCAGGTGTCACTACTTGGAACCTCTCAAAAAAGGAGTTATACAAAAAATGGCATACCTTGCTGAATTCTGGATTATTCTAGAGAGCGACCTTGTAGAGCGTGACCCGCAAGAAATATTTGTTGAATTGATCTGAAACTATTACAAAAAATACTAAAACATGTACCCTAACCAACACATTTGGTCTCACGGAATTTGGATATGTTATGAAGAATTTATGATGTTTTTACCCAAAACACATGTTTTTGACTAGTTTCAGGACTAGCCACAAACCTTATTTTCCATGGAGTGTAACTCCCAAAATACAATGACCCACAAGATGAATTGTTTATCACTGATACTTGGGTATGTTTTCTCAATGGAATATAAATTTCATGGTCTGAATCATTATAGAAAAACAGTTATAGCGGAAATGGTGAGATGACTTGTAAATAACATGCCTTAGAAAGCACCATCAAAAGAATTTATCCTTCCTTGCATTTCGACCTTCTTTTCTTCACCTTCCGTCAGAAATTCGTCTTAGATATCCTTTTCTACCTCATACACCTATATATATTCAATATTCTCAAGTGTGATTAAAATGAGAGAGCCTTGCCTCTTATTTATACTCTCCAAGTAGCTTCCTTAAAAACATCTTCTAGGTCACTNACTTTTCTTTAGTCTCACATGCCTAGTTTTGGATTAGTCAACAACCCTAACTTGAAGTAATCATAAATTTGAACCTGTAATGTATAAATATATGAAACTGATACAAAATGTTCTTTGGTGTGTTTTGTGAAATTCTTCCAGGTGTCACTACTTGGAACCTCTCAAAAAATGAGTTATACAAAAAATGGCATACCTTGCTGAATTCTGGATTATTCTAGAGAGCGACCTTGTAGAGCGTGACCCAAAATAAATATTTGTTGAATTGATCTGAAACTATTAAAAAAAATACTAAAACATGTACCCTAACCAACACATTTGGTCTCACATAATTTGGATATGTTATGAAGAATTTATGATGTTTTTACCCGAAACACCTGTTTTGACTAGTTTCAGGACTAGCCACAAACCCTATTTTCCATGGAGTGTAACTCCCAAAATACAATGACCCACAAGATGAATTTTTTACCACTAATACTTGGGTATGTTTTCTCAATGGAATATAAATTTCATGGTCTGAATCATTATAGAAAAACAGTTATAGTGGAAATGGTGAGATGACCTGTAAATAACATGCCTTAGAAAGCACCATCAAAAGAATTTATCCTTCCTTGCATTTCGACCTTATTTTCTTCACCTTATGTCAAAAATTTGGCTTAGATATCCTTGTCTACCTCATACACCTATATATATTCAATATTCTCAAGTTTTATTAAAATAAGAGAGCCTTGCCTCTTATTTATACTCTCCAAGTAGCTTCCTTAAAAACATCTTCTAGGTCACTTCGCCCACTTTCCTTATTTTAGGGTTAACCCACTTCTAATTTCTCTATTAAATTTATTTTGTATTCACTTTTAACTATAATACACTCATCACTTCACTTTATTATTTACCTTTTAAAATATATTAAACCACTTTGACTACTTTGACCTTTTGGGGCTTCTAGATGACATATGAGGGTCCTCCAACTTCGTAAGGCCATAACTCTCAAACCGTGAGGAGTTATGTGAAATTCCACATACCACCAGAAATGGAATGACATGTACTATCCATATAGAATAGTATTACCTTCAAATATATCAAAAATCATACCGTTACCAATCAAACAAACTTGGGTCCATTACCCAAACCTGGGTTCTCCAAATTCACATGGTCATAACTCTCTAACCATGAGGAGTTATGTGACGTTCTACATACCACTGGAAATGGAATTAAAAGAACTATCCATCGAGGATATTTTCCCTGACAAATTCACTGTCCTTGATCTCATTATTACACAATTAAGCATGGGTTCTCTTACTCCACAAAGCGTCTTCCCGTGAGGGTTTTCACCATAAGAGGACCACTTTGGAGTTCATCCATATTTACTTCTTATAAACCATGAAAAAAAAATAATGAGTCATATTTACATCAAACAATATTGGGTCCATTACCCAAACCATTGTGCTATGGGGCTTTGTTCAAGGGTTGACATCAATGACAACCAACCTTAATCAACAATCTCCCCCTAGAACCATGCCTATGAACTCTTCATCTGATAAATCTTCCTCTGTCCCCTACATCTGATAAATCTCTCCTCCTTTGTCATCAATGGAAAAGGTATCTTTCCATCATGGGCTGCTCTCCCTGACTGGATTGTCCTCTTATGGTGTTTCCTCATGTACATCTAAGACATATAAGATAAGCATTCAAAAAGCATTCATTTTGGAGTAGAAATAATTCCAAGTCTTTGGCAAAGATATTCAAAGGCTTCTCGTGGAAGTGGTTTTGTAAAGATGTCTGTCACTTGTTCTTTTTTGCTCACATACTCAACTCTGATGTTATTTTCTGCAACCCGTTATCGTAGAAAGTGATACTTGATTGGAATGTATTTCATCTTGGAGTGCATCACCAAGTTTTTTGAAATACTGGTGGCACTTGTATTATCAAAATATATTGTAATGGGTTCATCATACTCAACCTATATATCTGTCAAAGTTTGTTTCATCCAAATAACCTGTGTACAACATGTTGTTGCTGCAATATACTCTGCCTCAGCTGTAGATAGAGATACTAATGATTGTTTCTTGCTTAGCCATGATACCAAACACTCACCTAAGTAAAATGTTTCTCCACTGGTGCTTCGTCGATCATCAATACAACCTACCCAATCTGCATCTGTGTAGGCAATAAGTGATATATTTTTTCCTTTTGGATACCATAATCCAAACTCTTCTGTTCCTTTGAGATATCTAAAGATCCTCTTTACTTCTAATACATGTGATTTCTTTGTGCTGCTTGAAATCGTGCCGCCTGTCCAACTGCCTGCATTACATCTGGTCTGGATGTTGTCACATATAGTAGGATGCCAATCATTGACCTGTATTGCCTCTGATTTGTAGAATTTGAATCATCATCTTTGCTCAACTTACAACTGGTTTGCATGGGATTGATAACTGGTTTTCAATCTTCCATTCCGAACCTCTTTAGCATTTCTCTGATATACTTGGTTTGAGAAATAAAAATTCCTTGGTTGGTTTGATTTATCTGAAGTCCCATAAATAAGGATAGTTCTGCAAGTAACGATATTTCAAATTCATTCTGTATGTCTTTTGCAAATTTCTGGCTTAACCTGTCATCATCAATACCCAAAATAATATCATAAACATAAACTTCAATTAATAAAATATTACCTTGAATTACCTTGATGTAGAGGTTGTTGTCTACACTTCATTTTCTGAACCCTGCATGCCGCAGATACTTATCCAGTCTAGAGTACCATGCTCTAGAAGCCTATTTTAGACCATACAAAGCCTTCTTTAATTTACACACATAGTCTGTGTTCTCTGACAACTGAAATCCTTCTGGTTTTTCAATGTAGACTTCTTCTTCAAGTTCCCCATTCAAAAAATCTGATTTTATGTCCATCTAATATACTTTAACATTTTTGGAGCATGCATAAGCTAAAATAAAATGGATTGCTTCCATTCTGGCAACTGGGGAAAATGTCTCTTCAAAGTTGTCTCCTTCAATATGTGCATATGCTTTACATACCAATCTAGCTTTGTTCCTTGTAACCTATCCATCTTCATTCAATTTATTCCATAAAACCCATTTTGTGCCGATTACATTCTTATTCTTTGGTCTTGGAACCAATTCCCAAGTGTCATTTTTCTCTATTTGATACAATTCTTCATCCATGGCCTTATTCCAAAATTCATCCTTTCTGGCTTCGTCAAAACAGTTTGGTTCAATTGTAGATAAGAGTGTTAGGTGTGTTTGTTCTGGTGAACGAGTTTTTCATCTAGTCTCAACTCCTTCATATTTGTTTCCAATAATCTAATCTGAATGATGATTCTTATGTACTCATTTTCTATGTGTCTTTGGAGATACTTGTTGAACTTTCTCTTCTTCTTCTATTGGATTCTCTTCATCTTCCTCTTCCTCTTTTATTTATTCTTCATCTTCTTCTTCGAAAAGTTCTTCCATTGATTTGTTTTTTTCTTCCTTTGATTCCGATCTGCCTGTTTCATCAATTTTTACATTGATGATTTCCACAACTTTGTTTAATCTTAGATTGTAACACTTGTATGATTTCCTTGTACTTGAGTAGGCAACACGTATTTCTTTGTCCACACGAAAGTCAAACTTTCCCATTCTGCCATCTTCTCTCTTGATGTAGCATTTGCTTCCAAAAACTCTAAAGTGCTTCACATTTGCTGGTTTTCCTTTCCATAGCTCGTAGAGGGTTTTATCAGTGTTGTTTCTAAGCATTACTCTATTTTGAATGTGAACTGATGTATGCACTGCTTGTGTCCAAAAAATATCTGTCAACTTTGAATCCATTACCATTGTTCAAGCCATTTCTTGTACTATCATGTTCTTTCTTTCAACAACTCCATTCTATTGAGGTGTCCTAGCGACGAAGAATTGTCTTTTTATTCCATGATTGATGTAGTAGTCCATAAATTCCTTTGAGGTGAATTCTCCTCCATTATTCGATCTTAAGCATTTGATTCTTGAATCCATCTCATTTTCAACCATTTCCTTGTAGATCTTGAAATTTTTAAAAGCTTCTGACTTGTTCTTGAGAAAACAAACTGCAGTCATTCTTGTATAATCATCAACTAATAACATAAACTATCTCTCACATTTTAAGACTTTTGTTGTAGTTGGTCCAACTAGATCAGTATGCACAATTTCCAGTGGTTTTGTTGTTGAATATTCCTTTGATTTGAACTTGGTCTTTGTTTTCTTTCCTTGTTGGCAATGTTTGCATAAAGTGTTGGTTGGTTTCATGATCTGGGGCATTTCTCTGACTACTTTTCTTTTGATGACTTTGACAAGGTTATCAAAATGCATGTGACCCATTCTTCTGTGCCATAGCCAACTTTCATATTCCTTTCCTAGACAACACTTTTCATTTCCAATTTCACTTAACACATATATGTTGCTTGAATTTCTTGCAACTGTAGCGACCAATTTCCCTAAAATTTATTTTCTTGTCTCACACTTTTGTGAATTGAAACTAACTTTATGACCTTGGTCACACATTTGGCTCACATTTAAAAGATTATGTTTCATATCTTCTACTAGTAGAACATTTTCTACCTTTTCATTCTTGTTCCCAATTCAGATTGTGCCTTTTCCAATGATTTTGGCTGAATCATCATTTTCGAAGGAGACTAATCCATCTATTTTATTTCGTAATGTAAGAAACCTTTATCTATCACCTGACATGTGTTTTGAACATCCATTGTCAACATACCAACCACGTTTTTTTTGTGTAGCTTGTAGAGCGACTGTGCATTCTTCATTGCTATACTGATCTTGCTTTCTTATCCATGTCGTTTTCTGAGGTTCTTGTTTGTGACTCTATTGAGATTCTTTAGGAGGGACTGTCATTCTGCAATTTTTGTCCATGTGTCCAAATTTTTTACATTTGTAACATTCCACTTCAATGCTCAAAGATTCAAACATGTTGTAACTTCTTCTTTGTGTTTCACTAGGTCTTCTTGAATAACCTTTTTGTGTATGGATCTCAAAGTAGTTATTGTTCCTGTTGTTAGCTCTACAATTTACAACTTTATGTCCAAAATTATTACATGCATAACATAAACCGAAAAATATAGTTTGATACCTGGTAGTTGAAGATATTTTGAAAGAAGGTGCTCTTATGATTCTTTCTTCTTCTTGAGGCCTTTCTATTTGTTGTTAATTCAAAAATCTGAATCTTCTCGGTGGAGGAATCTCCCTGTAATCATCCTTGTATATATTTTTATCCCCTTTGATTGTTTTTGCATAGCATTTTGGATTTATTTCTTGCTCTGTTGTTTTGGAGCTTGATCCCTTTCCTGTCTGATTGTATCCAAGTCCGGACTTGTCAAGATGAGATTTTTGACTGCTAATAATGTCATCCAGAACTTTTGAGCTATTCTGCATATTTTTCTTTTGAATATATTTTCTTAGTGTGACAATCTCTGCTTCCAGGTTTCCAATGATCCTGTCATTTCCTTCTAGTTTTTCTTTGAGTGCTTCTTCAATTGTTTTATCTTCTTCTATTTGAACCTTCAATTTTGTGATCATTTGTTCTAGTTCTTGAGTGTCTTTTTTTCTTATCTAATTCTTCTTGTAGTTTCTTGTTTTTCTTCTTTTCTCTTATTATAACTTCTATGACACTCATTAATTATTCTCAGAAGTCAACTTCTGCCTCTTCAATTTATTCTTCATATTCTTCTTCAGAGTCTTCTGTATCAGAGTCTTCTACTGCCATGAATAGAACTCTCCCTATTTTACTATCACTGACTTCATCTTCATCTTATGATGAGATGTCTTCTTTGGTGCAAAAGTTTTTCTTGAAAACTTTCTTTGTAGTTCTTTTACCTTTATATGTTTGTCTGCATTTTGAGTAACCTTCGTCATTTCTCTTTTTCTTATGAGGACATTTGTCAGAAAAATGACCAATACCATCACAATTAAAACAAATTAAATGAATATTACCACTATACCTACCATTGGTTCCCTTGTTCAGTGTTTTGACGAAGTTGGCCACTTCTTCATCATCTTTCGAGACATCACTGCTGCTGCTATATTATTCTTATTCCTTTCTCTTTTTATTTTATCTTGTGGATGCTTTGAAGGTTGCTTCTTTTACATCTAGATTTTCCTGTTCAGTTCTCATCTCATATGCTGTGAGGATTCCATGCAGTTCGTCCATGCTTATTGAGGTTAGATCCGATATTTCTTCTAGTGATGATATCTTAGCGTTGAATCTCATAGGAAGAGATCTTAGTACATTTTGAACAATTACATATTCTTCTATTTCTTCTCCCAATCCTATGATCGCATTCACTGTTTCATCGACTCGTAAGAAGTAGGTTGTGATATCTTCATCTTCCTTCATTTTTAGTTGTTCGAACTGACCTCTGTAAGTTTGAAGCTTTGTTTCTTTCNTCTAGATGACATATGAGGGTCCTCCAACTTCATAAGGCCATAACTCTCAAACCATGAGGAGTTATGTGACATTCTACATACCACCAGAAATGGAATGACATGTACTATCCATATATAATAGTATTACCTTCAAATATAGAAAAAATCATACTGTTTCCCATCAAACAAACTTGGGTCCATTACCCAAACCTGGGTTCTCCAAATTCACATGGTCATAACTCTCTAACCATGAGGAGTTATGTGACGTTCTACATACCACCTGAAATGGAATGAAAAGAACTATCCATAGAGGATATTTTCCCTGACAAATTCACTATCCTTCATCTCAGTATTCCACAATTAAGCATGGGTTCTCTTACTCTGCAGAGCGTCTTCCCGTGAGGGCTTTCACCATAAGAGGACCACTTTGGAGTTCATCCATATTTAGTTCTTATAAACCATGACAAAACAATAATGAGTCATATTTACATCAAAAAATATTGGGTCCATTACCCAAACCTTTGTGCTATGGGGCTTTCTTCAAGGGTTGACATCAATGATAACCAACCTTAATCAACAATCTCCCCCTGGAACCATGCCTATGTCCTCTTCATCTGATAAATCTTCCTCTGTCCCCTACATCTGATAAATCTCTCCTCCTTTGTCATCAATGGAAAAGGTATCTTTCCATCATGGGCTTCTCCCCCTCACTGGATTGTCCTCTTATGGTATTTCCTCGTGTACATCTAAGACATATAAGATAAGCATTCAAAAAACATTCATTTTGGAGTAGAAATAATTCCAAGTCTTTGGCGAAGATATTCACAGGATTCTCATGGAAGTGGTTTTGTAAAGATGTCTGTCACTTGTTCTTTTGTGCCCACATACTCAACTCTGATGTTCTTTTCTGCAACCCGTTCCCATAGAAAGTGATACTTGATTGGAATGTGCTTCATCTTGGAGTGCATCAACAGGTTTTTTGAGATACTGGTGGCACTTGTATTATCACAATATATTGGAATGGGTTCATTATACTCAACCTATATATCTGTCAAAGTTTGTTTCATCCAAAGAACCTGTGTACAACATGTTGCTGCTGCAATATACTCTACCTCGACTGTAGATAGAGATACTAATGATTGTTTCTTGTTTATCCATGATACCAAACACTCACCTAAGTAAAATGTTTCTCCACTGGTGCTTCGTCGATCATTAATACAACCGGCCCAATCTGCATATGTGTAGGCAATAAGTGATATATATTTTTCTTTTGGATACCATAATCCAAACTCTTCTGTTCCTTTGAGATATCTGAAGATCCTCTTTACTGCTAATACATGTGATTCCTTTGGTGCTGCTTGAAATCGTGCCGCCTGTCCAACTGCCTGCATTACATCTGGTCTGGATGTTGTCCAATATAGTAGGATGCCAATCATTGACCTATATTGCCTCTGATTTGTAGAATTCAAATCATCATCTTTGCTCAACTTACAACTGGTTTGCATGGGAGTGATAAATAGTTTTCAATCTTCCATTCCGTACCTCTTTATCATTTCTCTGATATACTTGGTTTGAGAAATAAAAATTCCTTGGTTGCTTTGATGTATCTGAAGTCTCATAAATAAAGATAGTTTTTCAAGTAACGATATTTCAAATTCATTCTGTATGTCTTTTGCAAACTTCTGGCTTAACCTGTCATCATCACTACCAAAAATAATATCATCAACATAAACTTCAATTAATAATATATTACCTTGACTTACCTTGATGTAGAGGTTGTTGTCTGCACTTCATTTTCTGAACCCTGCATGCCACAGATACTTATCCAGTCTAGAGTACCATGCTCTAGAAGCCTGTTTTAGACCATACAAAGTCTTCTTTAATTTACACACATAGTCTGTGTTCTCTGACAACTGAAATCCTTCTGGTTGTTCAATGTAGACTTCTTGTTCATGTTCCCCATTCAAAAAAACTGATTTTATGTCCATCTGATATACTTTAACATTTTTGGAGCATGCATAAGCTAAAAGAAAACTGATTGCTTCCATTCTGGCAACTAGGGAAAATGTCTGTTCAAAGTCGTCTCCTTCAATATGTGCATATCCTTTACATACCAATCTAGCTTTGTTCCTTGTAACCTATCCATATTCATTCAATTTATTCCATAAAACCCATTTTGTGCTGATCACATTCTTATTCTTTGGTCTTGGAACCAATTCCCAAGTGTCATTTTTCTCTATTTGATACAAATCTTCATCCATGGCCTTATTCCAAAATTCATCCTTTCTGGCTTCTTCAAAACAGTTTGGTTCAATTGTAGATAAGTGTGTTAGGTGTGTTTGTTCTGGTGAACGAGTTTTTCATCTAGTCTCAACTCCTTCATCTTTGTTTCCAATAATCTGATCTGAAGGATGATTCTTATGTACTCGTTTTCTATGTGTCTTTGGAGATACTCGTTGAACTTTCTCTTCTACTTCTGTTGGATTCTCTTCATCTTCATCTTCCTCTTTTACTTATTCTTCATCTTCTTCTTCGAAAAGTTGTTCCATTGATTTTTTTTTTTCTTCCTTTGATTCCGGTCTGCCTATTTCATCAATTTTTATGTTGATGATTTCCACAACTTTGTTTAATCTTAGATTGTAACACTTGTATGATTTCCTTGTACTTGAGTAGCCAACAAGTATTTCTTTGTCCACACGAAAGTCAAACTTTCCCATTCTGCCATCTTCTCTCTTGATGTAGCATTTTCTTCCAAAAAATCTGAAGTGCTTCACATTTGCTGGTTTTCCTTTCCATAGCTCGTAGAGAGTTTTATCAGTGTTGTTTCTGAGCATTACTCTATTTTGAATGTGAACTGATGTATGCACTGTTTGTGTCCAAAAAATATCTGTCAACTTTGAATCCATTATCATTGTTCAAGCCATTTCTTGTACTATCATGTTCTTTCTTTCAACAACTCCATTCTATTGAGGTGTCCTAGCGACGAAGAATTGTCTTTTTATTCCATGATTGCTGTAGTAATCCATAAGTTCCTTTGAGGTGAATTCTCCTCCATTATTCGATCTTAAGGATTTGGTTCTTGAATCCATCTCATTTTCAACCATTTCCTTGTAGATCTTGAAATTTTCAAAAGCTTCTGACTTGTTCTTGAGAAAACAAACTGAAGTCATTCTTGTATAATCATCAACTAATAACATAAACTATCTCTCACATTTTAAGACTTTTGTTGTAGTTGGTCCAACTAGATAAGTATGCACAATTTCTAGTGGTTTTGTTGTTGAATATTCCTTTGATTTGAACCTGGTTTTTGTTTTCTTTCCTTGTTGGCAATGCTTGCATAAAGTGTTGGTTGGTTTCATGATCTGGGGCATTTCTCTGACTGATTCTCTTTTGATGACTTTGACAAGGTTATCAAAATGCATGTGACCCATTCTTCTGTGCCATAGCCAACTTTCATATTCCTTTCCTAGACAACACTTTTCATTTCCAATTTCACTTAACACATATATGTTGCTTGAATTTCTTGCAGCTATAGCGACCAATTTCCCTAAAATTTATTTTCTTGTCTCACACTTTTGTGAATCGAAACTAACTTTATGACCTTGGCCACACATTTGACTCACACTTAAAAGATTATGTTTCATATTTTCTACTTGTAGAACATTTTCTACCTTTTCATTCTTGTTCCCAATTCAGACTGTGCCTTTTCCAATGATTTTGGCTGAATCATCATTTTCGAAGGAGACTGATCCATCTATTTCCTTTCATAATGTAAGAAACCTTTCTCTATCACCTGACATGTGTTTTGAACATCCATTGTCAACATACCAACCATGTTTCTTTTGTGTAGCTTGTAGAGCGACTGTGCATTCTTCATTGCTATACTGATCTTTCTTTCTTATCCATGTCGTTTTCTGAGGTTCTTGTTTGTGACTCTGTTGAGATTCTTTAGGAGGGATTGTCATTCTGCAATTTTTGTCCATGTGTCCAAAATTTTTACATTTGTAACATTCCACTTCAGTGCTCAAAGATTCAAACATGTTGTAACTTCTTCTCTGTGTTTCACTAGGTCTTCTTGAATAACCTTTTTGTGTATGGCTCTCAAAGTAATTATTGTTCCTGTTGTTAGCTCTACAATTTACAACTTTATGTCCAAAATTATTACATGCATAACATAAACCAAAAAATATAGTTTGATACCTGGTAGTTGAAGATATTCTGAAAGAAGGTGCTCTTATGAATCCTTCTTCTTCTTGAGGCCTTTCTATCTGTTGTTAATTCAAAAATCTGAATCTTCTCGGTGGAGGAATCTCCCTGTAATCTTCCTTGTATATATTTTTATCCCCTTTGATTGTTTCTGCATAGCTTTTTGGATTTGTTTCTTTCTTTGTTTTGGAGCTCGATCCCTTTCCTGTCTGATTGTATCCAAGTCCGGACTTTTCAAGATGAGATTTTTGACTGCTGATAATGTCATCCAAAACTTTTGAGCTATTCTACATATTTTTCTTTTGAATATATTTTCTTAGTCTGACAATCTTTGCTTCCAGGTTTCCAATGATTCTGTCATTTCCTTCTAGTTTTTCTTTGAGTGCTTCTTCAATTCTTTTATCTTCTTCTATTTGAACCTTCAATTTTGTGATCATTTGTTCTAGTTCTTGAGTATCTTTTTTCTTATCTAATTCTGCTTGTAGTTTCTTGTTTTTCTTCTTTTCTCTTCTGATAACTTCTATGGCACTCATTAATTCTTCTCAAAATTCAACTTTTGCCTCTTCAATTTCTTCTTCATATTCTTCTTCAGAGTCTTCTTTATCAGAGTCTTCTACTGCCATGAATAGAAATCTCCCTGTTTTATTGTCACTGACTTCATCTTCATCTTATGATGAGATGTCTTCTTTGGTGCAAAAGTTTTTCTTGAAAACTTTCTTTGTAGTTCTTTTACCTTTATATGTTTGTTTGCATTTTGAGTAACCTTCATCATTTCTCTTTTTCTTATGAGGAAATTTGTGAGAAAAATGACCAATACCATCACAATTAAAACAAATTAAATGAATATTACCACTATACCTACCATTGGTTCCCTTGTTCAGTATTTTGACAAAGTTGGCCACTTCTTCATCATCTTCTGAGACGTCACTGCTGCTGCTATATTCTTCTTGTTCCTTTTTCTTTTTATTTGATCTTGTGGATGCTTTGAAGGTTGCTTCTTTTACATCTGGATTTTCCTGTTCAGTTCTCATCTCATATGCTGTGAAGATTCCATGCAGTTCGTCCATGCTTATTGAGGTTAGATCCGATCTTTCTTATAGTGTTGATTTCTTAGGGTTGAATCTCATAGGAAGAGATCTTAGTACCTTTTGAACAATTACAGTTTCTTCTATTTCTTCTCCCAATCCTATGATCGCATTCACTGTTTCATCTACTCGTAAGAAGTAGGTTGTGATATCTTCATCTTCCTTCATTTTTAGTTGTTCGAACTGACCTCTGTAAGTTTGAAGCTTTGTTTCTTTCACTTTTGAATCTCCTTCATAAATATTTCGAAGCTTGCCCCAAATCTCTTTAGAAGATTTACAATGTGCAACTTTGGTGAATACCGTATCACTTCTTTGTCATTTGTTGGTGGAATTGCTGGTGTTGTGTATCCATCGACAATTGATTGCCAAACTTGAAATCCCTATGCCTGTATATATGTCTTCATCCTTATGCTCCAAAAAGCATACTTTTTTTCGTCAAATTGTGGTATTCCATTTTTATACGAGTTGGTACTCTCCATGATCTACCTTTCAAAGGTTAAACTGATTTCTAAAGGAACCTGCTATGATACCAATTGTTGGTTTACTGAGAGGGGGGGTGAATCAGTAATAGCGTAATTATAATCATTTTTCTTCAAATGTTATATCAATGTAGAAATATTATCCAATAATGAGCAGTAAGAAATAAACAATCACACACATACATAGTACACCAGTGTTTTACGTGGAAACCCAAATCGAGAGAAAACCACGAAATGATTTTTCTTATATGTCTTGAAGAATTGCATTCATTGGAAGAACCAACTTCCTTTGTTTTCCAACTGCAACTGGAAGGAGGCTCCAACCCCCTAGTTTCTTAGGCTACAACCTGAGGGAAGCTTCAACTCCCCAATTCTCCGTCTACAACTAGAAGGAGGCTAGAACCACCTATATTCTCTGATTGCAACCTGAAGGTGGCTACAACCATCTGTCCTTGCCCCGTCCTGCTACCCTGCAGTAGAAGTAGAATGATCGAACCACTGTCACACTATCACTATGAGATACACCGCTGTAAACTTGTACCAATAAATCTGAACCATGCATCAACCTATACCTCAACTTGTAATCAACCTGTACCATAAACAAGTGCATCAACCATGCACCAACCTGTACCAAACAANCATCACTACCAAAAATAATATCATCAACATAAACTTCAATTAATAAAATATTACCTTTACTTACCTTGATGTAGAGGTTGTTGTCTACACTTCATTTTCTGAACCCTGCATGCCGTAGATACTTATCCAGTCTAGAGTACCATGCTCTAGAAGCCCATGTACAACTGAAAGTCTAACAACTGAAATCCTTCTGGTTGTTCAATGTAGACTTCTTCTTCATGTTCCCTATTCAAAAAAGCTGATTTTATGTCCATCTGATATACTTTAACATTTTTGGAGCATGCATAAGATAAAATAGAATGGATTGCTTCTATTATGGCAACTGGGAAAATGTCTCTTCCAAGTCATCTCCTTCAATATGTGCATATCCTTTACATACCAATCTAGATTTGTTCCTTGTAACCTATCCATCTTCATTCAATTTATTCCATAAAACCCATTTTGTGCCAATCACATTCTTATTCTTTGGTCTTGGAACCAATTCCCAAGTGTCATTTTTCTCTATTTGATACAATTCTTCATCCATGGCCTTATTCCAAAATTCATCCTTTCTGGCTTCTTCAAAACAGTTTGGTTCAATTGTAGATAAGAGTGTTAGGTGTGTTTGTTCTAGTGAACGAGTTTTTCATCGAGTCTCAACTCCTTCATCTTTGTTTCCAATAATCTAATCTGAAGGATGATTCTTATGTACTCGTTTTCTATGTGTCTTTGGAGATACTCATTGAACTTTATTTTCTACTTCTGTTGGATTCTTTTCATATTCATCTTCATCTTTTACTTATTCTTCATCTTCTTCTTCGAAAAGTTGTTCCATTGATTTTTTTTTTCTTCCTTTGATTCCGGTCTGCCTGTTTAATCAATGTTTACGTTGATGATTTCCACAACTTTGTTTAATCTTAGATTGTAACACTTGTATGATTTCCTTGTACTTGAGTAGCCAACAAGTATTTCTTTGTCCACACGAAAGTCAAACTTTCCCATTCTGCCATCTTCTCTCTTGATGTAGCATTTGCTTCCCAAAACTCTGAAGTGCTTCACATTTGCTGGTTTTTCTTTCCATAGCTCGTAGAGAGTTTTATCAGTGTTGTTTCTGAGCATTACTATGTTTTGAATGTGAACTGATGTATGCACTGCTTGTGTCCAAAAAATATCTGTCAACTTTGAATCCATTATCATTGTTCAAGCCATTTCTTGTACTATCATGTTCTTTCTTTCAACAACCCCATTCTATTGAGGTGTCCTAGCGACGAAGAATTGTCTTTTTATTCCATGATTGATGTAGTAGTCCATAAATTCCTTTGAGGTGAATTCTCCTCCATTATTCGATCTTAAGCATTNGAGCCTATTTTAGACCATACAAGGCCTTCTTTAATTTACACACATAGTCTGTGTTCTCTGACAACTGAAATCCTTCTGGTTGTTCAATGTAGACTTCTTCTTCAAGTTCCCTATTAAAAAAAGTTGATTTTATGTCCAACTTATATACTTTAACATTTTTGGAGCATGCGTAAGCTAAAAGAAAACGGATTGCTTCCATTCTGGCAACTGGGGAAAATGTCTCTTCAAAGTCGACTCCTTCAATCTGTGAATATCCTTTACATACCAATCTAGCTTTGTTCCTTCTAACCTATCCATATTCATTCAATTTATTCCATAAAACCCATTTTGTGCCGATCACATTCTTATTCTTTGGTCTTGGAACCAATTCCCAAGTGTCATTTTTCTCTATTTGATACAATTCTTTATTCATGGCCTTATTACAAAATTCATCCTTTCTGGCTTCTTCAAAATAGTTTGTTTCAATTGTAGATAAGAGTGCTAGGTGTGTTTGTTCTGGTCAACGGGTTTTTCTTCTAGTCTCAACTCCTGCATCTTTGTTTCCAATAATATGATCTGAAGAATGATTCTTATGTACTCGTTTTCTATGTGTCTTTGGAGATACTTGTTGAAATTTCTCTTCTTCTTTTGTCGGATTCTCTTCATCTTCATCTTCCTCTTCTACTTATTTTTCATCTTCTTCGTCGAAAAGTTGTTCCATTGATTTGTTTTCTTCTTCCTTTGATTTTGGTTTTCTTGTTTCATCAATTGTTACGTTCATGCTTTCCACAACTTCGTTTAATGTTATATTGTAACACTTGTATGCTTTCCTTGTACTTGAGTAACCAACAAGTATTTCTTTGTCCACACGAGAGTCAAACTTTTCCATTCTGCCATCTTCTCTCTTGATGTAGCATTTGCTTCCAAAAACTCTTAAGTGCTTCACATTTGTTGGTCTTCCTTTCCATAGTTCGTAGGGAGTTTTATCAGTGTTGTTTCTGAGCATTACTTTGTTTTGAATGTGAACTGATGTATGCACTGCTTATGTCCAAAAAATATCTGTCAACTTTAAATCCATTATCATTGTTCAAGCCATTTCTTGTACTATCCTATTCTTTCTTTCAACAACTTCATTCTATTGAGGTGTCCTAGCGACGACGAATTTCCTTTTTATTCCATGATTGTTGTAGTAGTCCATAAATTCCTTTGAGGTGAATTCTCCTCCATTATCCGATATTAAGCATTTGATTCTTGAATCAATCTCATTTTCAACCATTTCCTTGTAGATCTTGAAATTTTCAAAAGCTTCTGACTTGTTCTTGAGAAAACAAACTGCAGTTATTCTTGTATAATCATCAACTAATAACATAAAGTATCTCTCACCTTTTAAGAATTTTGTTGTAGTTGGTCCAACTAGATCAGTATGCACAATTTACAGTGGTTTTGTTGTTGAATATTCCTTTGATTTGAACCTGGTCTTTGTTTTCTTTCCTTGTTGGCAATGCTTGCATAAAGTGTTGGTTGGTTTCGTGATCTGAGGCATTTCTCTGACTACTTCTCTTTTGATGACTTTGACAAAGTTATCAAAATGCATGTGACCCATTCTTCTGTGCCATAGCCAATTTTCATATTCTTTTCCTAGACAACACTTTTCATTTCCAATTTCACTTAACACATATACGTTGCTTGAATTTCTTGCAGTTGTAGCGACCAATTTCCCTGAATTTTTTTTTCTTATCTCACACTTTTGTGAATTGAAATTAACTTTATGACCTTGGTCACACATTTGACTCACACTTAAAAGATTATATTTCATATCTTCTACTAATAGAACATTTTCTTCCTTTTCATTCTTGTTCCCAATTCGGACTGTGCCTTTTCCAATGATTTTGGCTAAATCATCATTTTCGAAGGAGACTGATCCATCTCTTTCCTTTTGTAATGTAAGAAACTTGTCTCTATCACCTGTTATGTGTTTTGAACATCCATTGTCAACATACCAACCATGTTTCTTATGTGTAGCTTGTAGAGCGACTGTGCATTCTTCATTGCTATACTGATCTTGCTTTCTTATCCATGTCATTTTCTGAGGTTCTTGTTTGTGACTCTGTTGAGGTTCTTTAGGAGGGACTATNTATTCCTTTGATTTGAACCTGGTCTTTGTTTTCTTTCCTTGTTGGCAATGCTTGCATAAAGTGTTGGTTGGTTTCATGATCTGGGGCATTTCTCTGACTGCTTCTCTTTTGATGAATTTGACAAGGTTATCAAAATGCATGTGACCCATTCTTCTGTGCCATAGCCAACTTTCATATTCCTTTCCTAGACAACACTTTTCATTTCCAATTTCACTTAACACATTTATGTTGCTTGAATTTCTTGCAGCTGTAGCGACCAATTTCCCTAAAATTTCTTTTCTTGTCTCACACTTTTGTGAATCGAAACTAACTTTATGACCTTGTTCACACATTTGACTCACACTTAAAAGATTATGTTTCATATCTTCTACTAGTAGAACATTTTCTACCTTTTCATTCTTGTTCCCAATTCAGACTGTGCCTTTTCCAATTATTTTGGCTGAATCGTCATTTTTGAAGGAGACTGATCCATATATTTCCTTTCGTAATGTAAGAAACCTTTCTCTATCACCTGACATGTGTTTTGAACATCCATTGTCAACATACCAACCACGTTTCTTTTGTGTAGCTTGTAGAGCGACTGTGCATTCTTCATTGCTATACTGATCTTGCTTTCTTATTCATGTCATTTTCTGAGGTTCTTGTTTGTGACTCTGTTGAGATTCTTTAGGAGGGACTGTCATTCTGTAATTTTTGTCCATGTGTCCAAAATTTTTACATTTGTAACATTCCACTTCAGTGCTCAAAGACTCAAACATGTTGTAACTTCTTCTCTGTGTTTCACTAGGTCTTCTTGAATAACCTTTTTGTGTATGGCTCTCAAAGTAGTTATTGTTCCTGTTGTTAGCTCTACAATTTACAACTTTATGTCCAAAATTATTACATGCATAACATAAACCAAAAAATATAGTGTGATACCTGGTAGTTGAAGATATTATTAAAGAAGGTGCTCTTATGAATCCTTCTTCTTCTTGAGGCCTTTCTATCTATTGTTAATTCAAAAATCTGAATCTTCTCGGTGGAGGAATCTCCCTGTAATCTTCCTTGTATATATTTTTATCCCCTTTAATTGTTTCTGCATAGTTTTTTGGATTTGTTTCTTGCTCTGTTGTTTTGGAGCTTGATCCCTTTCCTATCTGATTGTATCCAAGTCCGGACTTGTCAAGATGAGATTTTTTACTGCTGATAATGTCATCCAAAACTTTTGAGCTATTCTGCATATTTTTCTTTTGAATATATTTTCTTAGTCTGACAATCTCTGCTTCCAGGTTTCCAATGATCCTGTCATTTCCTTCTAGTTTTTCTTTGAGTGCTTCTTCAATTATTTTATCTTCTTCTATTTGAACCTTCAATTTTGTGATCATTTGTTCTAGTTCTTGAGTGTCTTTTTTCTTATCTAATTCTGCTTGCAGTTTCTTGTTTTTCTTCTTTTCTCTTCTAATAACTTCTATGGCACTCATTAATTCTTCTCAGAAATCAACTTCTGCCTCTTCATGTTCTTCTTCAGAGTCTTCTTTATCAGAGTCTTCTACTTCCATGGATAGAACTCTCCCTGTTTTACTATCACTGACTTCATCTTCATCTTATGATGAGATGTCTTCTTTGGTGCGAAAGCTTTTCTTGAAAACTTTCTTTGTAGTTCTTTTACCTTTATATGTTTGTCTCCATTTTGAGTAACCTTCGTCATTTCTCTTTTTCTTATGAGGACATTTGTCAGAAAAATGACCAATACCATCACAATTAAAACAAATTAAATGAATATTCCCACTATACCTACCATTGGTTCCCTTGTTCAGTATTTTGACGAAGTTGGCCACTTCTTCATCATCTTCTGAGATGTCACTGCTGCTGCTATATTCTTCTTGTTCCTTTTTCTTTTTCTTTGATCTTGTGGATTCTTTGAAGGTTGCTTCTTTTACATCTGGATTTTCCTGTTCAGTTCTCATCTCATATGCTGTGAAGATTCCATGCAGTCCGTCCATGCTTATTGAGGTTAGATCCGATATTTCTTCTAGTTTTGATATCTTAGGGTTGAATCTCATAGGAAGAGATCTTAGTACCTTTTGAACAATTATAGATTCTTCTATTTCTTCTGCCAATCCTATGATCGCATTCACTGTTTCATCGACTCGTAAGAAGTAGGCTGTGATATCTTCATATTCCTTCATTTTTAGTTGTTCGAATTGACCTCTGTAAGTTTGAAGCTTTGTTTCTTTCACTTTTGAATCTCCTTCATAAATATTTCGAAGCTTGCCCCAAATCTCTTTAGAAGATTTACAATGTGCAACTTTGGTGAATANAAAAATATAGTTTGATACCTGGTAGTTGAAGATATTTTGAAAGAAGGTGCTCTTATGATTCTTTCTTCTTCTTGAGGCCTTTCTATTTGTTGTTAATTCAAAAATCTGAATCTTCTCGGTGGAGGAATCTCCCTGTAATCATCCTTGTATATATTTTTATCCCCTTTGATTGTTTTTGCATAGCATTTTGGATTTATTTCTTGCTCTGTTGTTTTGGAGCTTGATCCCTTTCCTGTCTGATTGTATCCAAGTCCGGACTTGTCAAGATGAGATTTTTGACTGCTAATAATGTCATCCAGAACTTTTGAGCTATTCTGCATATTTTTCTTTTGAATATATTTTCTTAGTGTGACAATCTCTGCTTCCAGGTTTCCAATGATCCTGTCATTTCCTTCTAGTTTTTCTTTGAGTGCTTCTTCAATTGTTTTATCTTCTTCTATTTGAACCTTCAATTTTGTGATCATTTGTTCTAGTTCTTGAGTGTCTTTTTTTCTTATCTAATTCTTCTTGTAGTTTCTTGTTTTTCTTCTTTTCTCTTATTATAACTTCTATGACACTCATTAATTATTCTCAGAAGTCAACTTCTGCCTCTTCAATTTATTCTTCATATTCTTCTTCAGAGTCTTCTGTATCAGAGTCTTCTACTGCCATGAATAGAACTCTCCCTATTTTACTATCACTGACTTCATCTTCATCTTATGATGAGATGTCTTCTTTGGTGCAAAAGTTTTTCTTGAAAACTTTCTTTGTAGTTCTTTTACCTTTATATGTTTGTCTGCATTTTGAGTAACCTTCGTCATTTCTCTTTTTCTTATGAGGACATTTGTCAGAAAAATGACCAATACCATCACAATTAAAACAAATTAAATGAATATTACCACTATACCTACCATTGGTTCCCTTGTTCAGTGTTTTGACGAAGTTGGCCACTTCTTCATCATCTTTCGAGACATCACTGCTGCTGCTATATTATTCTTATTCCTTTCTCTTTTTATTTTATCTTGTGGATGCTTTGAAGGTTGCTTCTTTTACATCTAGATTTTCCTGTTCAGTTCTCATCTCATATGCTGTGAGGATTCCATGCAGTTCGTCCATGCTTATTGAGGTTAGATCCGATATTTCTTCTAGTGATGATATCTTAGCGTTGAATCTCATAGGAAGAGATCTTAGTACATTTTGAACAATTACATATTCTTCTATTTCTTCTCCCAATCCTATGATCGCATTCACTGTTTCATCGACTCGTAAGAAGTAGGTTGTGATATCTTCATCTTCCTTCATTTTTAGTTGTTCGAACTGACCTCTGTAAGTTTGAAGCTTTGTTTCTTTCTTTTTTGAATCTCCTTCATAAATATTTCGAAGCTTTCCCCAAATCTATTTAGAAGATTTACAATGTGCAACTTTGGTGAATATTGTATCACTTCTTTGTCATTTGTTGGTGGAACTGCTGGTGTTCTGTATCCATCTACAATTGATTGCCAAACTTGAAATCCCTGTGCCTGTATATATGTCTTAATCCTTATGCTCCAAAAAGCATACTTTTTTCCATCAAATTGTGGTATTTCATTTTTATACGAGTTGGTACTCTCCATGATCTACCTTTCAAAGGTTAAACTGATTTCTAAAGGAACCTGCTATGATACTAATTGTTGGATTACTGAGAGGGGGGGTGAATCAATAATAGCGTAATTATAATCCTTTTTCTTCAAATGTTATATCAATGTAGAATTATTATCCAATAATGAGCAGTAAGAAATAAACAATCACACACATACACAGTACACCAGTGTTTTACGTGGAAACACAAATCGGGAGAAAACCACGATTTTTTTTTTCTTATATGTCTTGAAGAATTACATTCATTGGAAGAACCAACTTCCTTTGTTTTCCAACTGCAACTGGAAGGAGGATCCAACCCCCTAGTTTCTTAGGCTACAACCTGAGGGAAGCTTTAACTCCCCAATGCTCTGTCTACAACTAGAAGGAGGCTACAACCACCGATGTTCTCCTACTGCAACCGGAAGGTGGCTACAACCATCTGTCCTTGCCCCGTCCTGCCACCCTGAAGTAGAAGTAGAATGATCGAACCACTGTCACACTATCACTATGAAATATACCTCTTTAAACTTGTACCAATAAATCTGAACCATGCATCAACCTATACCTCAACTTGTAATCAACCTGTACCATAAACAAGTGCATCAACCATGCACCAACCT
>JZKD02S1615291.1:787056-801585 GCA_000966675.3 Picea glauca | reverse complement strand
TTGAATGTAAGAAGACCTAATAGAAGCTTCCACTTCTAGAAGGATCTTCCTCTAGATGGTTCTTTTGATAGACATATTTAGTATAAATAGGATTTGATGGTATGAGAACTGTTGTCTTGGATATTATTATAATAGAGCTCTGCTCTGCTGGAGGTTACCCCCTCGAAGAGGCAAGTGAACATTGCTCTCAGTAATCAAAGTGCTCTTTCTGGTGTTATTCTGATATCATTTTGGCATTATTGTGGTGTTGTTCTGGTTATATTGTTGTTCATCTTCCATTTCTAGAATTTTATTTATGTTCTGCATACTTTTTATATCTGGAATATTACACATATCGAGCTTTCTTTACCAATTATGATTATGAATGATTCATATCGAGCTTTCTTTACCAAGATTTTTCTAATTTCCCCCCCGCAAAAACAAGCTAGTTAATAGAGTGGGAGGTTCAATGATACCAGCAGTCTTCGTGAGTGTCCATGTACTGATGGAAGAAAGTGTTTGTAGATGTCAGGAGCTTCATATCAGATTGTTGTTTCACCTCCACTAGTTTATGCCTCCTGCTCTTTATATGCAGATATGGCAGTTCAAAGTTGTTAGAGTCCTATAGTTCATAGTATAAAATGGTGATTGAATATTTTTCTTTCAATGATTTTATATTGTAAATAATATTACATTCTGCAAATGATTTCCAAAAGTAAAAGATAAAAGATAAAAAAAAATAGTGTAAATGAAAAGATGGTAGAAAAGAAAAGAAAAGAAACGAAAAAAGGAGGAAAGAAAATTAAAAACAAGAGAGAGAAAAATAAGAAAACCCCATGAAAAGAAAAATAAGTGTGAAATTTCTACAAATTTGAATGTCACATTCTTAGATCCTTGTTTGAATAATACAATTTAATCATGATCAAACAATTTTCAATTTCTGCTGTTAGGTTAGAGAATAATTATAGCCAAACTCTTTAATCTTGGCTAAAATAGTTAGGTAGAGGAAGAAATTAATCCAATTGTTTAAGATGGATTAATTAGTTAGATGCATAGGATAGAAAGTAGGTTAGATAAATTTTCTCTTCAGAGAAAATTAAACAGGGTCGACACATTAAAATGCACCCTAAGTTGATGAAAATAAGTTAGATTAGTATAGGAAAAATAAAATGAGAATGTAAAGGTTTCAAAAGCAAATATTTTTCTTTATGGCACATATGTTTTAACCAAAGTTGGAAAATTGACAAGATAGTTTGTATTGTAGCGCATAAATTCCTCACAGATCTTCGCCGATGACATTATCCCTTTTCCCGATCGACAACCCTCATTTTTTTTCGCCCCCCCCCCGACCTACAAAACTTTATCTACAAACGGGGGTCCAAAAATTTATTTTTCCCCATCCCGACCGCACCTAACGTGGCATTCCCTCATCGTTTTGGATCCCCCCCCTTTGACTATCACAATCCGCCTACTACCCCCTCTGAAATCCGACTAACTCATTCCCGATATCACCTATTCCCCGCTACTCCCCCTCTCCCTACACGACACTTGTCCTCACACCTCCTATCCATTAACCAATTAACTCCTTCCCTATGAACGTTAGTTGTCCTGTAATGGTCCCGCACCCTAACGAATATCCCTGCACATACAAAAAAAACCTTGTTTGCCCCCCCATTACACTATTTGTTGGCTGAGAACCCATGAAGACCGAGAAAAGGCTTTTGTCCGACTACCACCACCATCACTTACCTTCAACTGGCGAGATATTTTCTCGGTAATTACAACATTGCTAACCTATTATGTTGTTAGTTTTTCAATTATGGCTCCCAAAGGCAAGTCTGTCGACACCTCTAAAAATCCAATGGTTCCCCCGTCAATTGACTTTGATCACATTCCTTTGGCAGACAAAGATTATAAATTTATAGAGCCTAAGTGTGAATTCGATTAATTCGAATTACACTACTGGCCGAAGGATAATTTCCTTGACCAGAGTGATGAAATTGGACTCTGGGAATCCAATTTACCCCTCTACATGTTTCCCCAAACCTACCTTTTCCCTGAATTCATACTTCAATGCGAAGCTAGTTATCTTCCAAGCCAAAGAGCCATTGCATCTTGCAATGGTGAAATTCTATTTACAATTACTCCTAAGACCATTAACCAAATGTTGGATATCCCTCAAAATAACTCCACCACCCCTTTCTATGTCGAAGCGCTAAATGAATTATATCATAAATTGACCTTTTCCCAGAGAGCCCAAATTTTTTAAATTTTCTTCCCTGAAGATGCCCAACTGCCTAATAAAAATCCACCATGCCCCTCTTCTATTTTCCCAGAGAAGGCTAATCAGATTACCTCCATGCTCTCATATCTATTAGTATATTATTTTGATGGATGGGTATATGAACCTATTTTAGTTTTTCTGTCCATTTTCTCTACAGAAGAAAAGGTTTCTATGAACTTCAATTTCAGTCAATTCTTGGTTGACAACATTCATGAAAAATTTATTAAGTTTCAAACTGAAGGAATGTTCAAGTATTCTTCAATTTTTGTTTATATGTTCATATTCTATCAAGAAGACATGTTCCCTTTCACACTCCAGAAGCTAAATGAATAAGGAAGATCATAGTCAGTCATCTTTTGGACTTCATTGGCGAGAAAGAACTTAGCGGAGTACATTTTCAAATACTTTATTGATCAATTCATTTATCCAACTACTTGTTTACTAAGAAGCAGTACAGAACCTGGGGTTAGTGAAGAAATTCAGAAGGTTTTACATCTAACCGAGCAGGCCAAGACATGTGACTGGTATTTGTACCAAAATTATACAGGAATAAGGGTGTATGGATGTTAGATGCCACCATACAGGTTGCCTAAATACCTCCCAATGAGGATTTTTGCATTGGAATACATAAGACATATCATAAATTCAGATGAAATCCACTTTGTAGCATCCAAGAAGAAATATCAGTTCAGAATTAAAACACAGATAGGACCATTAATTTGCAACAACAGAGCAGGAGGTGAAGAATCAGACATCCTCTTAAAATGGATGAAGTTTCCTCTAAGATTTACTTGGTCATATGATCCATTTGGCATTATTTCTAAGTTGAGGACCAAACAAAAGATCATTCCCTATGTGCATACACAAAGGCCAGATATTGAAAAATACATGAACGAGGCTGAGTGGGAAGAGAACACCTTGCAAGAAGCAGAAGAACAACTTTTTTCTATGACCACTTCACAGACCATCACACCTCAGAAACAAGTAGAGAAAAGTTCAAGGAATAAAGACTCTCCTTCAGTCACATAGGTATCAGTAGATGATTTTAAAATATATATAGGAAGAAGACTAAAACCATTCCTACAACAGGTTTTCTTAAAGAGGGAGAAATGCAGTCTACAATAGTCTTGGAAGGACCACACTCTTCAACATAGTCATCCAATTTGTTTACAGGATCTCCATCATCATCAGCTTCACAAAGGAATCATGAAAAATCTCTAACATCTAAATCAATTCATGGAGAAAATGAGTCAAATATTTTTTATAAGTATAAGGAAATTAAGCAAAAGAATGAACTTCTCAAAAGAAATACTTGTACTCAATTTTGGAAACAAACTTCTACTGCTCAGCACAGAATTTTGTCAGCTTTTGACACATAGAAGGTTAGAATGCAAATGGCATTATTACAAGCACATGTCTCCTATCCAAAGACAACAACTGATTACAGGAAGACTTCATTTGAATTTGATATAAAGGATGTCCATCCTTGATCAGATGGGTATGCACAGACAGACAGGGGAGATGATTTATTAAAACCTGAAAAACAATACAATGACAACTTCCAAATTACAAGTATCACTGACTAATATCCAATCTCAATTGAAGATTGAAAAAATATATTCTTTGGCCAAGGATAATAAGATAAAATCATTATAGGAATTAGTACTCAAGATTGGATACGACCTAGCTAATGTCAAAGCAACAAAAGATTTGATTAAGAAGAAGAATGTTGACATAACATCACTTAGGAAACAATTGAAACTACTAGCAACAGAGGATTCACAGACTAAAGAGGTGGCTGAGACAGAGAGCCAAAAAGAAGAAATGCTCAAAATGATTATGGAGAAAAATGCACATATTAGGGAAATGGAAGCAGAGATGGATAAGTTGATCAAGGAAAAATAACAGAATGCATAGTTGGCCATAGTTCCACTAGATGCAGTTCCCTTGACATAGATAAGAACAACAAAAGTTTCTACATCAACATTAACCCCAACAAAAAATTCAGATGCCTCAGATAAATTGGTGGAAACTATGGAGGACATGTCCATATAAGGAGTGTTGGCGTCAGAAGTCACTCCTAAATTGCAACAGGAGTAAGCTTGAGGCCCATCAGTTTATGTCACTATTTGTTGATAAAGGGTGATGAATGGAAGTAAACTCAGAACAATATTGTTCTAACTCAGAAACTAGGCCAGGTATGCACAAGCAGATGAGGTCTTGGTTCAACTTCAGACAGCAAATTGTAATAAGGGTGAGTAGGAGGAAGACTTCTGTGAAGAAATGCGAAGGGTTGTTGTAGGCATCGGGCTTCCAACAACCTATAGAAGAAAACTTTGAACACAAGAACTTCTTATATTCAAAAGCATAAACACTAAAAGAACATAACAACGTTATAATAAATCCTTTATCATAACACAATCACGACGATTCATGTGAATCAATCAATCATGAACCCTTTTAGTATGAGATCGAAACAAGATGAAAAAGAGAGCGGCCTTACATTAAACAAGGAAATTTCATATACATATACATAGCCAGGAAAACCAGTGCTTCATTAAAACATTACAGTCGAGAGTTTTTCTCTACCATCCATCCTTTACAAAAATACAAAAACTGAGTATATATACTCAGAGAAATTCACCTCCTTGGCCCCAGAAGGGTAGCTGAGCTACCTCATTTAAGGATTTATGTGTACATGATCTTCCTTCAGACTGTACATGCAGCTTCTTGTCTGACACTGCTTCAGACGACACGACTTCTGCAAGAAAACTATCCATCGGAGTACCACGAACTGACTGCTTCTGACCCTCCCCATGCCTTCCATTTATGGATTGAGTTGAGGTCTCAACCACCTACTCAATATTCATTAATTGCTTCTTCCATGGAGGGTGGCCGAGACTGAATACATAGAGAGTGACCACGTGTCGGTTTTCCAAAGCTTGGAGGCTAGCCTTCATTTCTTCAGGTTTCACTCTCAATGTAACCACATGGCCATGCAACTGTCTTCAAGGAGGCTTTTTCATTTCGCGTTTAGGGTTTCGGCGATTCCAAATGCAGTGGAGAAGCGACCCCTTTGTCTTTCAAAGTCCCGATAGTCGAAATGTCGAAACGGCTCCTGTGGGGCTTTTACATTTCGTGTTTTGGGTTTCGGCGATTCCTGATGCAATGGAGGAGAGAACCCCTATCTTTTGAAGTTCCAGTAGCCGAAATGCCGAAATGGCTCTTGGGGGGATTTTACATTTTTCATTTTGGGTTTCGGCGATTCCCGATGCAATGGAGGAGAGACCCCCTATCCTTTAAAGTTCTGGTAGCCGAAATGTCGAAACGGCTCCTAGGGGGCTTTTACATTTCGTGTTTCGGGTTTCGGCGATTCCCGATGAAATGGAGGAGAGACCCCTTGTCTTTTGAAGTTCTGGTAGCCTAAATGCCGAAATGGCTCCTGGGGGGATTTTACATTTAGCGTTTCAGGTTTTTGAAATGTAGTGGAGAAGCGACCCCTTGTCTTTCAAAGTCTCGGTAGCCGAAATGCCAAAATGACTAATCATTTCGTGACTTTGGCCATAAGAGATGAGCCCATGCGCTAAACCTTGTGCAACTCCACGGCTCAAGCTTACCCGATGACTGTCGATCTGCTCCATCTATGGATTCTCCCCGTTGAAAACAAAATTCACGCTCGCTTGATTTTAAGCTCGAAATGGACTTCTTCTGTGTGCTTTGCTTCGCGCTCATGACTGTGGCCTTTGAATAAAATGCATTTGATGGGTTTTCCAACCCCATTTCTACGCATTTACACCAAGGGCCTGAAATCGGAGAGAAACACCACCTTGCAAGAATTGGCGCTAACATTAGGCTCCATGGGGGATAGAGGTGTCCCTGCGATGCTCTAAGAACTCCTTCTGCGGTCCCAGTTGCCTTCCATTGGGCTATGGAGTCATTTATTAAGCCGAAAATAAATAGAAAAACAATATTTACAAAAATAAAGGAATCGTCTAAGGCTCAAACAAAACATTTCTTTAGGAAATGCCCATTTACTAGGCTGTTAAAAACCTCTTCACCCTCCAAATCCTGCAACCTGTATGTGTTATTTAAGAATACTTCAGAGATTTTGAAGGGCCCGATCCAGAGGGCATCAAACTTTTTGTGCTTGCCCCTATCCTGCCTGGGTGCATCCCACTTAAACACCAAATATCCTAGCTCGAATTCCTCCTTCCTGACCTTCATGTCAAAGGCTTGCTTGATCTTCTGCTGATGACTATGAGCTATGTCCATTACCTGCTCCATGACCTGTTGCACTTCCACCAATTGATGAATTCTTCTAACCATATGGTCTGGCTCTCCTTCATGATCTTGAAAGAATTTCTCTATAGGTAAAGCTAGCTGAGTGGGAAACACAGCCTCTGTCCCATACACAAGTTGAAAAGGTGAGGTGCCCAGGGACCTCTTTGTTGTCACTCGATCGTCCCATAGAGCGAATTTGAGCTTTGAATCCTAGCCCCTCTTATTGTCTTCCAATAATCTTTTAATGAGTTTGATTAGACTTTTATTGGAATATTCTTCCAGTCCAGTTCCTTGAGGATAATAGGGAGTGGAGTGAATTAGTGAAATCTCGAACTGCTCACAGAACTTAACCAGAGGCTCAGACTTGAAAGAAGCAGCATTATCAGTGACAATTATGTTGGGATAGCCAAATATGGCTATGATATCCTCCAGGAAGCTAATAATTACCTTGTGTGAAGCACTCCTTGTGGGGGCAACTTCTATCCACTTGGTGAAATAGTCTTTTGCAGTTAGGATCCACCTATGCTTGCCACTTAAAGGAGGATGAATTTCTCCAATGAAGTCCAACCCCCACTGTTGAAAGGGTGTTGAAGCTACTACAGGCTTTAGCGACAGAGATTTGATCTTTTTCTTTCCTAAGAACATTTGGCATTTGATGCAAGCTCTGACTTCTCTGCAGACATCAGTGAATAAGGTGGGCCAGTAGTACCCAGCCCTAAGAATTTTGTGGGTTGTGGTCTTCCAGAAATGATTCCCTCCACAAAGTCCGCTATGGAAATTGAACATAACTTTCTGGTATTTCTGTGGGTTCAGACACCTCAGAAACACTCCTAGAGGATCTCTCTAGTGCAAGACTTGGTCGATAAGGCAATATCTGACCACCTTGAGATTTAAAGCTCTTGCCTTGCTTTTTCCCATTCCATCAGGAGGCTTAAACTCTTGCAAAAAGTACAAAATTTTTATGTACCAAGTGCATTCTACTAGTGATAAGCCACCCCGAGAGCTTTTTTTGGACGACTCAGCTTGCTAATTTCCTGAGAAAGTGTTGATGAAGCTAACTCCCAAGGCCTTGCACTTGGATTCAACCAGCAGCTTGGCTAAACCCTGCCCTTTAACCAACTTGGTGGGCTTTATCTCCAGGTCAAACTCAAGGATATTGGCAATCCATTTACCTCTTCTCCCATCTATGTCAGGTTGTATAAGGATGTCTTTCATAGAGGCTAAAGGAATGTATGTAGTCACTCTTGAAAGCAAGACATAGAATCTGAAAGCTTTGAGAGCTTTCACCAAGGCATAGGCTTGCTTCTCCATGATCTCATACCTGATTTCTGCATTTCTTAATGCCTTACTAAAGAAGGAAATGGGTTGCTCTCATCCTTCCTCATTTTTTTGCAATAAGACCATTGCTACTGTATCAAAAGAAGAAAAAGAAAAAATTAGGAAATCCTTGGAATAATCAAGACTGATCAGCACATGTGCCTCAGTCAATGCCTTTTTTATTTGGACAAAAGATTCCTTGGGTTCAACAATCCATTTTACTTCATTTCCCTTTTTGAGCATGGTTGTGATGTGTTTCACCAACTCAGCAAAATTTGAGACGAACCTCCTCTGAAGTTAATCTTCCCTAAAAAAGCCTGAACTTCCTTTCTAGACCTGGGAAGTGACAGGGTATGAATTGACTTTACCTTGTTGGGATCAATCCTCACTCCCTCTGCTGATACTAGATGGCCTAACAGCTTCCCCTCCTTCATAGCAAACAAAGATTTCTTGGGATTTAAGGAAAGGCCAAACCTCCGGCATTTCAAGAAAACTTTCCTCAAGTGAAAGTGGTGTTCTATATCATACCTGGAGAAGACTGTGATGTCATCCAGATAAATCACCACAAACTGATCTTTCTCCCCGATGAAGGCTATGTCCATGGCTCCCTGAAATGTTTCTCCTGCATTCATTAATCCAAAAGGCATTTTGGCATACATGAATGTGCCCCAAGGAGTGGTGAAGGTTGTTTTTTCTCTGTCCTCAGGCATGACTGATATCTTATTATAGCTAGAAAAACCATCAATCATGAATATCCTAGATGCACCAGTTACCCTCTACAATATGTGTTCCATGTTGGGCAAGGGATAGCTGTCTTTCTTTGAGCTCCTGTTCAAGTTCCTGAAATCAACACAGAGCCTGATTTCTCCACTTTTCTTCCTCACCAGGACCAAATTGGCCACCCACTCAGAATATCTCAAGGGGACAATGATTTCGACATCTAACGACTTCTTCACTTCTCTCTCCATGACAGGAAATAACATGGGATTTATCTGTCTTAGCTTCTTCCTAAATGACTTAGCCTCTCCCTTTAGTGGGATCTTGTGTTCAATGACAGTTGTGTCATATGTCTTGAGGTCTTCATAGGTCCATGCAAACACATCAACAAATTCTATTAACAACTCGGTATATTCGACCCTATGCACTTTGGTCAAATGGCTTGACAACTTGACAAACTTAGGCTCCTCATGTATGTCGATGTTGCAATCCGTTGTATCAACATATCCATTTAAAAACCTACCCTTTACTACCACATCATTTCCATTGAACAGTATTTCTAAAGGGACTAGTCCCTTGGGAATGTGATTGCTAGGCAAATGAATAATATGGTGATTAGCAATTTTATTTAAAAATATCTCAGGGTGAGGGTGGCTTTCGAGATTAGGATCCTGATCAATGTGCAATGCAGAAAATTCATCGACAGACTAAAGAAATTTTTTTATTTCAAGATCATCTTCGAATACCTTCCAATGCTTGATATTGTATGGGATAGATGGCCTATATCTTATCTCAACATCATATTTGATCTTAGGCGGCAGAGGGATCCTGAACAGACTAGTTGAGACAGCTAAGGAATCGGCCAAAGTATTTTCCTCTCTTGGAATAAAAGAAATGTTGAACGCCGAGAATAAATTATCAATCAGGGCCCACACCTCATTTTTGTAACTCCTAAGTCGAGGATGCTTAGCCCGGTAAGCATTTCTGACTTGCTGGATTATCAACTTAGCATCTCCGAACACTGCTACCTCCTCAATTCCCATTTCTTTTGCATCCCTTAAACCCAGAAAAATAGCTTCATATTCTGCCACATTATTTGTAGCTTCAAATTCTAGCTTGTATGACAGGGATATGGTTTCCTGACAAGGCGACACAAAAACCACTCCAGTGCCAGTGCCTTCGCTAGAAGAAGCTCCATCAAAGAACATCTTCCAAATAGAGGTGGTTGGAGGAGGTATCTCGTGATTAAATATGGGTTGCTTTCTGATTTGAAAAGGGGCTTCAGGAATATCAATGAGCTGCAATAAACTAGACCCCAAATCAGTGTCAAGCACAAAGATAGGATGATTAGTGGGGTCTGCTTCATTACTAACAATGTAGGCCAACCGAGATTCTCTGTAAAACCTCTTGTGTTCCCCTCCAAGGACTGGAATGGTGGCATATGTGAGATCCATTTGTAATGTCCCTCCAAGTTTTTTAATCCAAGATCTTGACAACAACATGTCGAACTTGGGGGGAACATCAGCTACTACAATGTCCATGACCACACTCTTCATTGGCAGCTGAAATAAAGAGACCACCAAGTCTTTGATGACTCCAAGGAATTGCATCCTCCTTGAATCAAAGGAGTATAAATCGTGGTAAGCCTTTGTCATTGCCAGTCCCAATTCTTCCATGACTATTTTGGGCATAAGGTTGTGGGAAGCTCCTACATCCATGAGGCAATTATGCAGCACCTTATCATGTATGTTCAGGGATGTGTAGAAGGGAGGGGATGAATCATATATGTCTTCTACCATGGGACCTAGGATGACTGCTATCTTTTCATCTTGAAGATTTATTGAGTCTGTGGAGGGTTCGGGGGACTCAAATTGTAGCAGTTTGGAGAGGGACCTTTTGAAATCTTCATTTTTAACTAGTTCTGAGAGGGGTGCGAGAATTCTATTCTTTTGAATTTTGTACTCAAAACTAAAGGAGGAAAGAGGCTTAGGATCTTCCCTTACCTCAAAGACAGGTTCTCTGGCTTTTGGCGAAATATTCTGAGTTTTATTTTCTTTAGTAGTGATTGTTGTAGGTTTAGCAGGTTTTTCCGCTATGAGGGGCTGATCATGGCTATCAAAATTCCCTTCTTTCTGTTGGCAAATGTTAAACGGGTAGCATAAGCTTGTCATTGATGACAAGTACAACAGTAATGATGGCTTGAGTACAACAGCGATAATCAATAGGCAAATAAAATATAAGTCCGGGAAGATCGAATGATCGAAGGAAACATTGCTAAAATGATTGAAGGCCCAAGAAGCATTTCTGATCATTGGATCTCATTCAAAATTCTCGAAAGAACGAGGGTCGTCAGATCAGAATATAGACAAGAAGAGCGCTGAACAGGAGGACAGATCTCAGATGTTAGATCCAAGTGTAGGACCCGACCATCGTTGGATCAAGGAGAACCTGCACACCTTTTAAAGTATAACAAGGAGAAGCGGGCGTAATCGCGATATGCGAAATCGCGATGTAATCTAAACCGTCAGATCCAGATGTGATCTCAATCATTGATCTGACTCCCTGTCAGAGTTTCGAGGATCGAGAGTTGGAAATGTCAAAGAATATTGACATCAAGAATCCCGAAATCGCGATGTGTGAAATCCCTACTGAATCTGAACCGTCAGATCAAGATGTGATCTGGACCGTCGACCCGACACGTCAGCAAACCTAAGAACATGTGGCACAACCAGGAAATGATAAGTGTCAATCTAATTCAACACTTTAGGAACATGTAAGTCACGAATCAGAGTGACACGTGGAAGTATACAACACGTGTCAATCCACATGTGACGTCAGCAGGTTGACTCCACTTCGGAGTTTCGGAAATCGGGAGATGGAGATGACAAGAACTCCTACCACAGGAGTCACGAAATCGCGAAAGCGCCTTATGCATAAGGTTGTGGTCATAGCCCTTGGTTACATCAGCGAGAGATGGATAGATATCAGAGGACAAGGAGGAGCTAAAGGGAACGAGCCTTGGCGCACGGTCAGGTAGGGAGGAGAACGATACAAAAAGTGACACGACGGGAATGGGGCCCTTCCTCGATACCCCACCATTCTGGACCCCCCCCTTTTAATTAAAGGCAGAATGGAAAAGGGGATCGGGAATCGCTTGATTGTCGTTGATCTAGGAACTTTAATCCTGACCGCTCGAGAGATGCACGCCCAATTACGGACCCCCCCCTTCCGCTTAAAGATAGAATGGCAGGGGGGCTCCGAAATCGAATCCCGACCGTAGATCTGGGAGCACAGATTTTGGCCATCCAGATTTACTCGCTGCATATCCAATGGTGCAGATGAATGTGAAAAAGATCGTAGGGAGACTGATGCACGACACAGTGAAACTACCAGAAACCATTGATGGCGTCTGCAAGAGAACTCGAAGAGACCCTTGTGTGATCGCCAGAGGAGAAGAAGAGTCTCTAAGCTTCGTCCAAGTGAAGGAAGACTATTCTTAGAAGGGATTGACAGATGTATGAGCGTGGAAGCCTGTAACTAAAATAGAGAAGGTGAGCTCGACTGTCACAGAGAAGACGAAGAGTCTCAACTGCCAGAGAGGCTGAGGAATCTCAGCATAACATCCAGCGATGTTGAACGCGTCGGAAAACGGCCAGAGAAGATGAAGAGTTACGATGATGATCAGACAGAGCACTGGAGAGGTGGAGGATAATGGTGCGGAGTCAGCATGCAGAGGCATTGCGAACATTGCATGCACAAGGTGCACAGAATCTATAAATACACGGTACAGAGAAGAGATGGGGTTGTTGTCGCGGTTGGAGATTGTTGTGGTTGTTTTTGTTGAAGGTGATTCATGTGTGAAGAAGGAGGGGAGTGCAGCAGTTGAATTGAACAGAAGAGGAACTGTGTAGTGAATGGACATGGCGCACAAAGCATAAAATGCAGAAGAACAGACAGCGAAAGTGATGTGTGAAGAAAGGCGATGAGGTAGACAGAGCAACGAAATGCAGTTGAACAGTGATGAGTCTGGTAAGCCATTGTTGAACATCATATCACTGTAATAAGTTTCAGTAGCAAAGTTTTTTATTTCAAGGTGGAAGGGAGGTGCTAGGGAGGATTGTTGTCCTCATAGGTTCAAGTGGGTGCTTGAACACAGGGAGTTGTAGCTTCCATCTGGTTGCAGCCAGAGAAACCAGGGTGGCAGGGTGGTGCAAGGGAGAACTCTTGTTCTTTGTTACACAGGTTGGTGCCTGTATGATTGGAAGTTGGTGCTTTCATCCAGTTGTTGCTGGAAACACTGAGGGAGTTGGTGCTTCCTTCTAGTTGGTGCTAGAGAAACTAGGGAGTTGGTACTTCCTTCTAGTGGGTGCTAGAGAAAACAGAGATTTGGTGCTCTCAGCAAGTTGCAGCTTGCAAAACAGAGGTTGTAGCCTCATTATTATTTGGTGCTCATGTGTATGATAATGTAAAGAATGTAACTATTACTTATCATATAAAGAAAAAGAGGTTTTTACCCTTTATGGGTTTCATCAGGAAATATCTGTCTCTATGTATCACATGTGTGTGACTGATGTTGAATGTGCCTTTGTTTATCTCTCTGCATTATTGTTATCATCATTGAGTGCCTTGTAAATATTTTAAAAGAAGCATTATTGTTTAAGCACGGTAATAACTGATTCACCCCCCCTCTCAGTTGTCCAACAATTGGTATCAGAGCCGGCCCCTTTTATCTAAGGGTAGATCCTAGAGCTTAAACATGTCAAGCCATGAAGGAAATTCAACCAATAAGGCCCCTTTGTTCAATGGAACAAACGTTTCCTTCTGGAAAGTTAGAATGAGAACCTACATCATGGATTTAGGTGCAGAGGTCTGGGATGTGGTAGATATTGGTTATGTAAAGCTAGTAGTGCTAGCTAATAAGGATGAAAAACTAGAATTTAGCTTCAATGCTAAGGCCATGAATGCTATCTTGAGTGGGCTTGCAGAAGTAGAATTCGTAAAAGTTATGCACCTAGGAACTTCCAAAGAAATGTGGGACAAACTCATTAACAGTTATGAGGGTAATGAGAAGGTAAAGAATGCAAAGCTTCAAACCTACAGAATATAGTTTGAACAGTTGAAGATGAAGGAAGATGAAACTGTTGGAAAATACTTTCTGAGAGTAGAAGAAATGGTAAATGCAATGAAGGCACTTGGTGAAACAATTGGCGAACCTTCTTTAGTTCAGAAAATCTTGAGATCTCTCCCAGATAGGTTCAACCTGAAGGTCTCTGTTATAGAAGAACTTAATGATCTGAAAACCTTGCAGTTTGACCAAGTTCTCAGAACATTGACTACATATGAAATGAGAATAGTTAAAGATAAACCCACCTCTAGAGAAGCATCATTTAAAGCAAAAAATAATGAGGATTCTGAGCCCGATGAAATTGAAGCAAAATTTGTGAAGAGACTGAAGAAGGGATCAGGAAAATACAAAGGTAAACTACCTTTCAAATGCTTTAATTGTGGTAGGATAGGTCATTTTGCAAACAAATGTCCCCACAAAGGAAAGGATCAGACTTGTGATGATGAGGAGAAATACAAACACAGAAATTTATTTAAAGAGAATAAATTTAAGAAGAAAAGTCTTTATGCAAACAATGACGATGATCCTTTAGATGATGAGGATAATGATTCATCTATTCAAGATAAACTAAATGACTTCACACTTATGGCCAAAGAGGACTATGACAATAATAGCACAGGGAGTGGCGTTAATGAAGAAGAAGTTGTGGTTGACATGGAAGGAGAACTGATCAGTGCATTGGAAGAGATTGACAGACTAAGAATCAAGAATAGAAAGAAAAGACAATTGTTGATACAGTTCGAGAAAGACAGTAAAGAACCTGGTGAAGACCTTGTCCTACTAAAGGTAGAATTGGAAGAGGCAAAGAAAATCGAAGAGATTCTGA